>CM031938.1:11715541-11904988 GCA_018703725.1 Brassica juncea | reverse complement strand
GAGAGGGAGAGAGATGAGAGAGAGAGAGAGAAAGTACCTTTTGGTTTGAGGAGAAATGAAGAAATAAGAGATTAGGACCTTATTTATTGCTAAAATCACGGACTCCCCTATTAGGCTTATTTGGCCTTGATTAACCCTCGATCTCTGCACCAATAGAGCTGTCACCTCAACCCCCCGCAGTAAGCCGAGCCATTCAACCGGTGAGTTTCGACGTATGATGCGGACGTCGATCGATCGATAGACTTGCGAACACTGACCGATCAATTGATCGCCAAAGAATTATGGAAGACAAATGACAATCCGTCGACTGATGGACCGTCTGAAACAAGGATCGTCTGTCGACTGCTGGACCCTTCACGATCATCCAGCCAACCATCCTCAATTAACTGGCCGATCAATCAACGCGTCCGACGAGCAATTACAACTCAAGCCTCGATCGATCAATCACCCATTGGGAAAGTACTCGAGCCAAGAGAATTAGCCATGCGATCCTTGGGACCTGTTCAACGATCGGAGATGCAATGATCGAGTAACCAGTACTCAAATTGGAACATGACCGAATCCGTTATCCTCAGAACCAACTCTTGATACCCCACTGCGAGGAACTACGTCTCCTCACAAGCGGACAGGGGGGCTTACTGTTGGAGATGAATTTAGCATTCTTCCACAAGCCCCATCATTTAACAGGATTCGGATCATTAGCACCGGGAGCCTAGTCAAGATCAGCTCGTTTAACCTGTCAATTGGGTCTAGAGCTCGATTGATTGACTTGGCCTTACGATCAACTGGCCGACTGGGTCAGTATCGGCCCATCAAGCCATCTGTTGGCTGGAAAGCCCATCAAGCCATCGCTCGGCTGCAAAGCCCATCAAGCATTGATTTGTGCCTGAATTACTAGGGCGAACGAGTGATAGACAAGTCGGACCTATAAAAGGAGGACAGATGGGGAAGAGAGGGGAATCCAAAAATTGACACAAAGATACTGATGGCCAGATCTAGCCTCTAGGGTTTATCAACCGATCGAACCTCTTTGTATTCTCGTCAGCACTTTTCACAAAGCTCCGACCTTTTCTTCTTTACTAAATCTCCTTGTAATCTCGTTCGTTATCGCATACCGATCAATAAAACGTCTTTGAAAGACCCACACTCGATTTTAGTTTCATTTCGTTATACTCAACCGAACTCGGATTCAACACCTTGGCTGACTACAACATTCCGAAGGAGTTCACCTTTCTCTTACTACTGCGTCTGCGATAGCGTGATACAGCGTTGGAGCATGTTTCTTATTATTGGACTTTATTCCAGTTGTTGCTTTCAGTTATTTACGTGGTGGCCTTTTTCTTGTATACTTTAGAACTATGTGTTTTGCCCGCACTTGCGGGTTTAATAATTTTACAAAAAAAATATATATATATATATATATATATATATATATATTTAAATATATTATCAATTCAAAAATCATTAGAATAAATTATTTTCATAATTTAAAAATATTTAATAATTAATTAAATATTAAATCTTTTATATATGATAAAAATATATTTTACTATGTAAAATAAACTTGAAAACATTCGTATATACATAAAAATATATACAAGGATTTATATTTATTTTCAAATTATTTTTGTATAAAATAATATAGAATTTTTTAGATAATGATGATTATTAAATTAATGAAATTCGTTTCTTATTTGTGGGTAATTTTATATTAACAAATCTAATCTAATTATTTATTAAGGGTAATAAAGATTTTAAGTACTCTAATTTTTAACGTAAGAGCGAAAAAATACTTTGTAAATATT
Organism: Brassica juncea; assembly: GCA_018703725.1. Classification (NCBI taxonomy): domain Eukaryota; kingdom Viridiplantae; phylum Streptophyta; class Magnoliopsida; order Brassicales; family Brassicaceae; genus Brassica; species Brassica juncea. Next base: position 11,903,183 of record CM031938.1, on the reverse strand, counting down.
AGTATAAATATTTTTGAATTATTTACCAACTTTTTCAGAAATTATTACAATGATTGATTTTTATTGTCAGTTTTCTATTTTATGTGATATATATATATTAAAATAGATTTGTTTTAATATTATTAAACCAAATATAATATAAACATATATATATAATAATTTAATATTACTAAAGTAATATAGTATAAATTTAACTATTTAAATATGATATTATTTTTCAAGTTTTAATTATTCTTAAGATAATGATAAAATTGTTTATTAAGATTAACAAGTGAATATAAAATATGACTAAATATAAAATATATGATCCAATATATTTAAATTAATAACTCAAATAAAACTAATAAAAACATGACAAATCATCAAAATCACCTTAAATCATGGTGAATATGACAAATCAGCAAATTCACTTCATAGATAATAATAATATATATATACATAGATTTTTCCATTACCTTCCCTATTCATGAGCTTGTTGTGAGTCTAAATGGGATTCAATTTTTAATAACCTTTTAAGAAAGAGTTTTTGGTAGCTAAACGAGCTTTGATTCTTAGTTTATTTAAGAGTTTTCAATCTAAATGTTGATTTTCTTCATTAAGTTCAAATCAGATCACACACCAAACCATCAAATATCTCTTGTGTCGTTGTTAACTTACCTCCCCTATCTATCTTAACGTCTCATCTCGAGCTCTAGGTTTTTTTTCAGCATTGTTAAATTTACTGGATTTTTAATTCCAAACTCATTACAGTGAATAAATTGGCTCATGTATTATATATATAAGACCATCTCCAGTTTCTAATGTGCAATATTTCTCACAGTCTAATCATTTCAATACTTTTAGAAGGGTTCTTCTAGGCCATTAATAACGATATAAACCATTAATTAGATTTTGATCAGAAAATTGAATAGTAGAAACTAAAAAGACTCGTTGGTTTCTCCATCACATGGAAACGAAACACAGAATAAATGGACATTTAAAAAACTTCATTAATCCAGCAAAAAGAAACACACACACCTAATTTACCCTTCCAGTTTATAAAAGCGAATGTCAATATATCTCTAACCTAACGTCAACGTAAATATCTTACTGACCTGATGAAAGGTTTGGAAATTAAGCGAAAAACTTTTTTTTTTATCAAGCTAAAGTTAAGCTTAAAACTTTTATCGACAATAATACGATCTTTTTATTCTTACAATTGTTGGCAAATTATATTTGTAAAATCTCTGATAAGTCACCAAAGAGGCACCAGTGAATTCACAATGGTCGAATCAAGACTACGTTTTCCAAAAGGCAGTCAAAATAATAAATGATGTCATTATGGGAAATTGTTACACAACTTCCTCCCCAAACGTCTACAAAAAGGAAACCCTAAGAGTCACAAGAGTAAACAATACTTTACAATAAAAAAAAGAACTCCAGTGAAAGTTGGATCTTCTGGTCTCATAATTCGATTTTGTTTGGCGTTTTGCAAATTATCTTGTAATAATTTTTTTATCACTCATCTAGTAAAATGCAGAGTTCTATTAAGATTGTGGATGGAAACACGACGATCTGCCTAGACGCCGATAGCTCCAAAACCATCAACCTCAAAATCGACGAAGCTCCAACACGTCCATACATTGGACATGACCTTCCTCATGGTGATGTCATGCAGATCTCTAAAAAGACTGTGGATGGAAAGACTACTATCAACATAGAGGCTGATTGCTCCAAACTCATCAACCTTAAGATCAGTGATGACCCTACCCGATCTAACGTTCGTAATGGTCAACTTATGCATATTTTTGTAAAGACTGTGACAGGAAAATTCATCTCTTTTAAGTTGAAAGACGTTGACACCATCAAAAACGTGAAGGCCAAGATTCAGGATAAAGAGTGCATTCCGGTGGACAAGCAGATGCTGATCTTTGCAAGCAAACAGCTTGAGGATGGATGGACATTGGCTGACTACAACATCAAGAAGGACTCGATCCTTCACTTGATTCAACGTCGTTAAGACTGGCGATGTTGGTGTTTAATGGTGTTGGTGTTTCTCTAAGAGCAACTTCATCGGTGAGGTTCTTAAAATAAAGTTCTTAAAGATGAAGTATTATTATTTTAATTTGTTTTGTTTAAAAGGTCAAAGTCAAATATCTGATCCACTAATGTATTGACAAGTGCAAGTAATAGTTGCAGGATCAATTGTTGCTTTTTTCATTAACTTTATATTTGTTTCTTTTCTTTTAATGTATAGATACTAGTAATATTCCCTTGTTGGAGATGGTCTTAATATGTTGTATTAAACATTTAGTTTAAGTTATCCTCCTATATATTAATTGAGAAGTCACTTTAGTGATTTTTGCTTATGTGTTATTCATAGAAGGGCTCTCCAATTAATCGTTTTAATTTTATTGGTCGAAATTTTTTGTTTTGATTTATTTAATTTAGTTCCAAAAGAAACTAAATCAGGAATAACCTTATATCACTAACCAAACAAATCATACTTAACAAAAATGGCTTCCACAAATATGTATTTAATGAAATTGTGTAATCAATGTTCGGTTTCCCTATATTTTAATGTTTCCAATTATATCTAATTAGCATTATAGCGTTTGGTAAGTTATAAAATTAGATTAAAAGCATTTGAAGTAGTATTACATATAATAATTAAATTTAGAATAAATGTTGAAATATAATTTGTATTAAAATAGATTTAATTTTTATGATTAATATATTGTTATAAAATGACAAACAACATATTTATATATCGTAATACAAATGTGTATATACTAGGTAAAGATTGGTGCCTTGCAGGCAGTTAGAACATTCTAAAAATATTAAAAATAAAAATGTATGTTTTAGATTTTTTTTTCAAAATAATAGCAAATATATGTAAAATATATTTTAATGATTAGATCAAACTAAAATGGTATAAATATTTAATTTATCAATTCAAGTCACTTTAGTGATTTTTGCTTATGTGTCATTCACAGGAGTGCTATCCAATTAATCGTTTTAATTTTATTGGTACAAAGTTTTTTATTTTTGATTTATTTAATTTAGTTCCAAAAGAAACTAAATCAGAAATTACCTTATATCACTAACCAAACAAATCATACTTGACAAAAATGGCTTCCAAAAATATGTATTTAAGAAAATTGTGTAATCAATGTTCGGTTTCCCCATACTTTAATGTTTCCAATTATATATAATTAGTATTGTAGCGTTTGGTAAGTTATAAAATTAGATTAAAAGCATTTCAAGTAATATTACATATAATAATTAAATTTAGAATAAATGTTGAAATATAATTTGTATTAAAATATATTTAATTTGTATGATTAATATTTTTTGTCCACCGATTAATATATTATTAGAAAATGATAAATAACATATTTATATTTGTAATAAAAATGTGTATATACTAGGTAGGCCTGGGCAAATTATCCGGATCCGAAGATCCAAACCGGTAATTACCCGAAAAACCGGGTCTCGGATCGGGTTCGGTTCTAGAAAAATACCCGGTCGGATGAGGTTTCAAAATTGGTCGGGTACCGGGTCGGTTCCGGGTAATATCCGAGATCCGTACGGGTATCCGAAAGATCCGAATTAACTCTTAGTTAAGATAACCCTAATATTTAGACCGATTTTATCAGTCTAATCCCACATAAATTTCGACTATTTGGAAAATTATAGACTTATGTTTAAAGCCCAATAAGATGTAAGGACTCATCCTGGCTGGTGAGTATTTATACTAACTCTTCAACCCTTCTCCTTGTTACACTTAACCGATGTGGGATCTTTGCTATGCTATGTGTGTTTAAAAAAAAAAACTTAAGCATAAAATTTAATATGCATCACTAGCGGATCGAACTATGAACCTCATAGTGCACTTACTACATCACGTGACATTACACCAACGCATCATATTGTGTTTACATATGTATTTTAAAGTTTATGTATATATTAAATTTAAAAATATTAACCAGATCCGTTAATTTTTTTGGTTACTTCGGATATAACCGGATCCGAACCGGATCCGACAGGTACCGAACCGTATCCGAACCGGAATTTTAAATTATCCGATCGGTACCATTTTCACTAGTTCCGAAATAACCGAAATCCGAAATATCCGATCCGGATCTGAACCGGTTATCCGAATGCCCAGGCCTAATACTAGGTAAAGATTGGTGTCTTGCAGGCAGTTATAACATTCTTAAAATATTAAAATAAAAATGTGTGTTTTAGATTTTTTTTCAAAATAATTGATCTAAAACCAATTAATATATATATATATATGTTCTAACAATAATGTTATAAAATAATTTAGTGAAATATTGTTTTGTAAAAGATGTAAAAAATCTAACAAAACACTACATAAATTATATTTAACAATTTAAAAAGTATTAATAAATTAAATATGCATATTAAATTTTTTATTTACCAAAAATTCATATTAAATTGGAAATTATTAAATTATATTATTGCAGATCAAAACATAAAATGTTTTATCATATTATAATTTGAAAATTATTTGTACCCGCAAATTTGCGGTCAACCACCTAGTTGGACATTAAATTGGAGGGCTTTTAAATGCTATAATATAAGCAGGTCCCAAAAGTCGGTAGCTAACACGTGACTAAATCACATATCTTCAGATCAAGGTTCATCTACGTCGGAAAGTAATCTAATATATCCTAGTTAGAAAAAATTTATTCTACCTACCCCACCATTTTTCTTACTACCCCACCATTTTCCCCCTTACACTATTACCCTTTCATTTTATATTATTTTTATGTTAACTGCTGACCCCATTCTCTGATGTTCGCGGACCCCGTTTTTTCCAATATTTTAATACCATGCAGATCCCATCTCAATATCTGCAGTCCCTACTTCTAGATATCCAACCTCCTTCTAACATGTGTCCATCTTCTTCTTTATTTTCAACTAAATTTGTTTTTTAAATATTTAATGATTAATATAACTAAAACCTATAGAAAGAAATATAATTTTCCTTTAATTTAGCATAACATTTTTGTAAAAAGTAAAATAGCAAAATAAATTATTTCAATATTCTTTTAATCAAAAATAAATTTCAAAAATAAATATATTAAAAAAATTTCTAAACTAAAGTTTATCTCTTTTATATAAAAGTGATCAAATTTAAAATTAGATATTTTATATTCTAATCAACAATTTATTTCAGAAATATTTATATAAATTATTAAAAACCATTTCAAAAATTAAATTTAAAAATAATTTTATAAAATATTTATAAATTTTTTGATTATATAAAAAATTTCAGAAACAAAATTTTAATAAAATATGTATTTCATTTATATTTTAATCAACAATTAGTTACGAAAATAAAAATCAATCAAATAAAATACTTATATAAATTATTTTTGTTTAAACTAAATTTTTTTCTCTTTATATAAAAATTATCAAAAAAAAGAGAAAAAAATTTAGTTTAAACAAAATAATTTATATAAGTATTTTATTTGATTGATTTTTATTTTCGTAACTAATTGTTGATTAAAATATAAATTAAATACATATTTTATTAAAATTTTGTTTCTGAAATTTTTTTATATAAACAAAAATTTTATAAATATTTTATAAATTTATTTTTAAATTTAATTTTTGAAATGGTTTTTAATAATTTATATAAATATTTCTGAAATTAATTGTTGATTAGAATATAAAATATCTTATTTTAAATTTGATCACTTTTATATAAAAGAGATAAACTTTAGTTTAGAAAGTTTTTTAATATATTTATTTTTGAAATTTATTTTTGATTAAAAGAATATTGAAATAATTTATTTTGCTATTTTCTTTTTTACAAAAATGTTATGTTAAATTAAACGAAAATTATATTTCTTTCTATAGGTTTTAGTTATATTAATCATTAAATATTTAAAAAACAAATTTAGTTGAAAATAAAGAAGAAGATGGACACATGTTGGAAGGAGGTTGGATATCTATAAGTGGGGATCGCAGGTATTGAGATTGGGTCTGCATGGTATTAAAATATTGGTAAAAGCGGGGTCCGCGAACATCAGAGAATGGGGTCCACAATTAACATAAAAATAATATAAAAAGAAAGGGTTATAGTGTAAGGGGGAAAAGAGTGAGGTAGTAAGAAAAATGGTGGGGTAGGTAGAATAAATTTTTTCTAACTAGGATATATTAGATTATTTTCCTGCCGAGATCCATTCTAAATATGATACTGCAAAAACCATAGTTGGTTGTGAGTCGTGATTTGTGAATATGACTCTTCAGAAAATTGATTGTCTCACTAATCAAAGTTCAACTGCAAACAATCTAACATTATAATTGTAAAATGTGTTAGCAATGTCGATAAAACAATTTCGCCAATAGGAGTCACTCCAACATGATGTAACAGAATGTTCCTCAGAGCTGCATATGTCATCGAAAAGGGGGTATCACGTTGATATATATGCTTTCTATCAATTCATTTCTGTGCATATTCTAGAATCCACATATCACTCCTTTCGTTTTATACCAACTCTTTGAATCCAGCAAGAAGAAAAAACACACCTAATTAATTTACTCTTCCAGTTTATTAGAAGCGAATCACGCGCATCACCATCTCTTTAGCAATGTCAATAAAAAAATTTCTCTGTCCTAACGCGCAAACATCTTACTGACCTAAGGAAAGGTTAAGAAAGTAAGTTTAAAACTCGACAACCTAATAGTAGTATATATGAGACCTATTGAACTGGTAAGTTAATAACAACTAGATCTTGATCCGCGCAACCGCGCGGGTTTTTGTTTTCATTTATATTTATATAAAATTTTTGTTTTCACTTCTAAATCAGTATATATTATTATGATCACATATATGAGATGTGTATATTAAGGTTTTTCAAACATAAAAATATTACAGTATACTTGTTTTCCATCAAATAGATTGTTTCAAACTTTCACATGTATTTGTATTTTCTTCTAGATCTTAATCCTGATTTTGCAAGCGCAGAATATTTTATGAGAAAATTTTTTCTTAATAATATTTAACAAATATTTTGTTAATTTGTAATAATTTTGTGTATTTTAAATATTTTTCATTTAAATAATTGTTTTTATATTCGATCCAAGCCCGCGGTCAAACCGTTTAATCCGGTGATCTGATAATTCAGTTTAGGTTTTTAAAATATTCATATTTAAGACCTATAAAAATCACTAAAATTCGAGACTAACTTGTTGAACCGATGAATACCGATATATAATCCAATTATATTAAAATTGTTGTAGTTTCATAATTTGTCACCTTTTAATCCAAAATTTAAAATTTACTGTTTTGCCTTTTTATATAGCTTAATTAACTTTATTATAATTGTTTTATTTAATTTATCTTCTTAATAATTTGGTTCATATTATAATCGGCTTAAATTTGTTGTTTACAATTAATGTTAACATTTTTGTTCAGATAATATATTTTAAATATTTTTCATAATTATTTTTGTTATTATATTTACTGTACAGTTAGTTATTTTCAATGTATAAAGTTTATATATATTTTACGTTATGGCTATTATTGAATTATTATGCTACTTAAATAAATGATATAACCATTATTTAGGAAATATAAATAAATGATCTATTAATTTAATTGATTTGTTATTTATTGAAATATTTTTGTAGTATCTAAACTTACAAAAAATGTTGTTTGGAAACGTAGATAGTAGTATAAAGAAATAAGTATTAGTGATCCCCTGGTCCCCTGAACACTATTTGCCCTCACAACAATCACTTTCACCAAATAAATGTGACATGACATATGACTAAATGTGACATGACCAACTAAATTTAATGTTTATTTATATTTTTTGTAATTTTTTAAAAATATGTTAATAAATTATTCATAATCATTAAAGTAAATCTATTCAACCATGACATTAAATTTTATAAGGGCTTTTTGCAAAAGTAACTCAAAACTTGGAGTCAAACAGAAAACTAACCTTTTCTTTTGACTCATTTTTTTTTTGAGATTTTCACCCCACACCTGCATTTTATCTACGAAAATGCCATTAACTTTTTTTTTTTTGTTTTTCGAAAATGGCTTCTTTACTGTCTCAACCTCATCTTCTTCAATTATTTACAACAGTGCCACTACCATGAATAGTTCAACAACCTTGTACTAACTGTTTGGAGCTTTTAATGCCCTTTAATGCACGTAAATCTCTTTACACTCTCTCTGTTTCAATTGTTATGAACTAAAAACAACATTTATTTCACTTTCTCTCCATATTCATCCAAAAAACTCAAGCTTTTGATTCAAAATATTTTATGGTTGACAGAGCCATATTTCTTTCGTTTTGACTTACGGTTGCTTTCGTTTGAGGTTCTGGGTGGTTGGAGAAGACCCTGTGTGCAAACGAAGTCATCTCACCTAGTTTAAGGTACGAATTTGAATTTTTTTGAAGATCTGTTCACGTAGAAGACTTACTAGTAAGTCATCTGTATGTAGAAGACTTACTGATAAGTCTTCTGGTCAAACGGACGACTTAAACTAAGTCGTCCGGCTTTGTTTGTTAAAAAAAAAACTCCAGACGACTTATATATAAGTCGTCTACGAGAAACGGGCTAGTTTTGCATTTGACCGAATCGTGTCAGATCTTTGACTATTTCTGGACGACTTATAATTCAGTCGTCTCTGGGAAAGTTAAAATTTCAATATTTTATTAAACTAGACGACTTACGTGTAAGTCGTCTTAGGTTAGTTTTGTAATTGAAAAATAAAACTTCATCGTTTAACTTTTACCAGACGACATAATATAAAGTCGTCCTGACAGAAGACTTAATTTAAAGTCGTCCGGGGAAAGCAAAGTCGTCCATAATTTTTCCCAATTTTCTAGTCAAACCTTGCTTATCCCGGACGACCTTAAATTAGGTCGTCTAGCTGGACGACTTTCAATTAAGTCGTATGGAGAAAGTTAAATTTCAAGTTTTATTTTTCAATTACAAAACTAACCTAAGACGACTTACACGTAAGTCGTCTAGTTTGAATAAAATATTGAAATTTTAACTTTCCCAGAGACGACTGAATTATAAGTCGTCCAGAAATAGTCAAAGATCTGACACGAGTCGGTCAAATGCAAAACAAGCCCGTTTCTGGTAGACGACTTATATATAAGTCGTCTGGAGTTTTTTTTTTAACAAACAAAGCCGGACGACTTAGAATTAAGTCGTCCAGTTTAATTTTAAATTGCAAAAGTGACCTCTTTAGACGACTTACCTTTAAGTCTTCTGGACGACTTATTTCGAAGTCGTCTGCGGCAATGTTTATTGAACTTCTTCATTTTCTCTATATTTACTAATGTGTTTTATTTTGAATATTTGCAGATGATTTGTCAGTTACATGCAGTTTATGGAGAATGGTTGTTGAGAGATTGCCGTTGGGATTTTGTGGTTGATGATCTCAAAGGAGCAAAATTGTTTTTATTGAATGAAGATTCAACACATGCTGAACTTGTTGCAATGGCTCAAGAAGATTATAACCTGGACATGAGAACAGTGACTGTGGAGATTAGCTACTCATTACCAGCAGAAATGATGATGGCTCCAGGCAGTCCTCCCATTCATGTTACAAGTGATAGACAAGTTCGAAACTTGCTCGAGATACTCAAAACGCATAGAGTATGTCTTTGTGTATCAAGCCGCAGCAAGGTGGAAACGGTTTCAGAGAAAAGGGATAATGATGAAGCTGGTGAATGGGAAGAAGATGTTGGTGATGATGAAACTGGTGAATGGGAAGAAGATGTTGGTGATAATGATGAAGCTGATGAATGGGAAGAAGATGTTGGTGATAATGAGTTTGTTGAAGATGAAAATCAAGATGGGGAGGAGGAAAATGGGGAGGAGGAAAATGGGGAGGAGGATGCTGATAACTCTATTGTTGGTGAAACGGATCAGAATGGTGGGGATTACAGTCTTTATGGAAAGGTTCAAGATGAGGACGAGGAAGATGATGATAATATTTGTTTTGAAGAAATGGAAAAGACATATGCTAAGACAAATGCTATTGAAGGAGGAAAATCGGATGGTACCAGTATCTATGTCAACCAGAGTTTTGTTAGCAAGGATGCACTGCTTTCAGAGCTGCGGTTGGTAGCAGTGAGGGGTAGGTTTTCTTTCAGAATATACAAATCAACGAAAACTCTCCTTGTGGCAACATGTCGGGTTAGCGGTTGTGGATGGAAGATCAGAGCGAGTGTGAAACATGGGACAAACACGTTTTGGGTAACAAACTATGTGGAAAAACATTTATGCTCAGTGGGAGACCGAATCGCTCAGCGGAGACACTGTACTCCGAAGTATGTTGGTAGTCTTTTCATTGATCGTGTTGGAATCATTGATGGGATAACTCCGCAGCATATCACTGATGCAATGAGGAACATGTTTGGCATGGAGCTTGATTACACCACTTCATACAGAGCACTGTTATATGCACAAACATTGGTGAGAGGATCAGCAGAAGAAGGGTATTCGCGTCTGGCATCATATCTCGAGCAAATCTCCATTGCAAATCCTGATTCTATCACGGCTATAGAACTTGATTCTATGAAAAGATTTAAGTATCTATTTCTCTCTTTTGGAGCTTCTATAAAAGGTTTTAAGTATCAGAGAAGGGTCATTGTGGTGGATGGAACTCACCTAAGTGGAAAGTATGGAGGTGTTATGTTAGTTGCAGCCGCACAAGATGGCAATTTTCAGATATTCCCATTGGCTTTTGGGATCGTGGATGCTGAAGATGAACCTTCTTGGGAATGGTTTTTCACAAAATTGGCTAGTTGTATATCTCATGACAAGCCTCTGGTGATAGTCTCCGACCGGCACGCGGCCATTAAAAGTGCGTGTGATAAGGTGTTTCCTTGGGCAACTCGAGGAATATGTTATTATCACCTTCAAGATAACATTGTCAAAAAGTTTAAAGGGAAACATCTCATGTACTTGGTGAAAGGGACTGCTTATGCTCACACGGTTTACGATTTTGACCGGTACATGGCTGAGATACGGAGTGCAAACCCGGAACTTGCAACGTATTTGGAGAATGCCGACGCCAGCCTATGGTCAAGGGTTTATTGTAAGGGGAACAGGTACAACATAAAAACAAGCAACATCGCTGAATCTATTAATTCCGCACTGAAGCGAGCAAGAGGATTTCCGATTCCGTTCCTGCTGGAGTTCATAAGGCAGAAGTTAGGAAAATGGTATTGGAAAAGGAGACAAGATGCATTGAGTCTCACAACTCAACATAGCCGGGGTGTTGAATACTTGCTTGCTGTTCGAACAGAGATAGCGGATACGATGACGGTCCAACCAATTGATGGATGGCGATTCTTTGTCAAAGGTGGCAAAATGGACTGTGTGGTTGATTTGGAACATGCAAAGTGTGATTGTGGTGTCTATGGAGTGGAGAAAATACCTTGCTCTCATGCTATAGCTGCTGGAACACATATTCGTTTGCATATCTCCACACTTGTATGTCCAGTGTACTCAAAGAATTATTTGTATGCAGGATACTCAGAGAATATATATCCTATCGTGTCACAACATATTGAGGAACGAGAATGCTTTCCTCCAGACGTAAAGCGTGGTCCGGGGAGACAGAAGAAATCAAGATGGCAATCTTGGTTGGAGCTATCTAGGATGAGAGGACACAAACCCAGGAAGAAACACAGGGCAAGGAGATGCTCAAACTGCAAGGAAACTGGCCATACGAAGCCACAATGTACACAACCAGTTGATTAGTTGTCCAGACGACCTAAACTTTAAGTCGTCCAGTCTTGATTACCCATCCAGACGACTTATATATAAGTCGTCCAGTGTATTTTATTTTAGACTACCTTCTACTAAGTCGTCCAGTGTATTTATTTTAGACTACCTTCTACTGAGAGATAACATATTTTTAGACTACCTTCTACTGAGAGATAACATATTCCAAAATGTAGATCTTGTTACGTCATTGTTCTGGACGACTTATAATTGTTCTGGACGACTTATAATTGTTTCTGGACGACTTATAATTGTTCTGGGCGACTTATAATTGTTCTGGACGACTTATAATGTTCTGGACGACTTATAATTGTTCTGGCTTATAATTGTTCTGGACGACTTATAATTGTTCTGGACGACTTATAATTGTTCTGGACGACTTATAATTGTTCTGGCTGGACGACTTATATTGTTCTGGACGACTTATAATTGTTCTGGACGACTTAATTGTTCTAGGACGACTTTATAATTGTTCTAGGACGACTTATAATTGTTCTGGACGACTTATAATTGTTCTTATAATTGTTCTGGACGACTTATAATTGTTCTGGACGACTTATAATTGTTCTGGACGACTTATAATTGTTCTGGACGACTTATAATTGTTCTTATAATTGTTCTGGACGACTTATAATTGTTCTGGACGACTTATAATTGTTCTGGACGACTTATAATTGTTCTGGACGACTTATAATTGTTCTTATAATTGTTCTGGACGACTTATAATTGTTCTGGACGACTTATAATTGTTCTTATAATTCAAAAGCATAATTGTTCAAAAAGAAAGAAAGCATAATTGTTCTTATAATTCATGAAAGAAAGCATAATTGTTCAAAAGACATAACCATAATATAAAAAACATTAAACTTGAAGAGATTAAGAAAGCAAAGACGTTAATCAAACATCTGTGGCTCATTCAACATGTACCAATCGATGTAAGTAATCTGAACATCAGCCACCTTGGCCTCTGCGCGCACAAGTTCGAAATCTAGCTGCTTCTTTTTCTCTTTGCTAAATGGGTTCTTCTTGAAAAGTTCATTCATGAGTTCCAGCTTACCTTGTATGCGCGACACTTCAAGTTCTTCAACATGTTTCTTGGCGATGGCATCATTTAGTTGCTTGTACATAAAGAGCTTGGCTCGGTAATGCTCAGTGGTCGCCTCAACTCCCTTGTTGAATGCCTCTTCTAGAGAAGAACCATGATCTTCAACCATGGGAGCCTTGAGTTTAAGGTCTTTGTTGAATGCCATACTGAGATTTTGATCTGGATGTTAATAGATCGAAATTATTAGAAACGGATAGATCTAAACAAAATTTATATAAAACGGATACAAAGAAAAAGGATAGATCTACTTACTTAGCTAATATTGGGAGAGACTAAATTGGACAAGAAGAGAGATGATAGTAAGAGATGAAATCTGTTAACTATGAGTCATGTCTTATATAGAAGAGGATGTGATCGAAGAGTCATGTCTTTTCACATTCCTAATAAACTTTTCAAATTACTAATCGAAATTAATATATTAAAAAGAATTTAAAGTCGTCTACAAATATTAGAATTTAAAGTCGTCCCAGCTGGAAGACCTTCCAGACGACTTATTTGTAAGTCGTCCAGCTGGAAGACCTTCCAGACGACTTATTTGTAAGTCGTCCAGCTGGAAGACCTTCCAGACGACTTATTTGTAAGTCGTCCAGCTGGAAGACCTTCCAGACGACTTATTTGTAAGTCGTCCCAGCTGGAAGACCTTCCAGACGACTTATTTGTAAGTCGTCCCAGCTGGAAGACCTTCCAGACGACTTATTTGTAAGTCGTCCAGCTGGAAGACCTTCCAGACGACTTATTTGTAAGTCGTCCCATGCTTTAAAAGATTAGTCAAAATCATAAAAGCTTTAAAAGTTTAAATGTAATATCATTTACACTAATCTGATAAACACTAGAATAACATACATGCCCACGAATCTAATCATACATGCCCACGAACTTATCACCATCCACATTTTCTTTCAAATGCTGATCAAGAAGCTCCGTCCATATATCCAGCGCCATTTTATCCCTCATATTCTTCGCGTTGGCCCTAGCAAAGTCTTTAGAGTTAAAGGGGACTCCAAGAGCATGACATTCAATGTACTTTAGAGCGTACACGCCACAATCACCATTGTTGGCCGTGGGTACATCTTGTCTCTCATATGTGTATGGCTTCAACCCGTATTTGACCCGTATTTCGTCGGTGGGAGCGCACTCAACAAGCAGATAAGGGACCATCTCGAGAAAAGGCTGCATTATGTCATCCCATGCTTCTGGTGCCGTAGCTGAAGGTATGCTGTCCCAGACGACTATGTGCCTCTTAGGGATCGATATCCAAATAGCAACCCAATGAGCGTTCTTCAAGTTCACTGGCGCATAGATATCATCAATGTCCTCCCCCCACACCTTCTTTGATTGGCAAAATGAAGGTATTGATCCGTCATAAAAATTCCACGCCCCACCAGGTAGAGCTCTTCCTAAACCTTTGTGATCAGGTACGGATAATTTGAAGAACTCATACTGGTCTCTCCAAGACTGGGAAAAGTTGTGATCCAGGAAGCACATTCGCTCGCTCCTGAAAGCTTGTGGGTTCTCTTGATACCTCTGCCTCAGCACATTAATCCAAGCATCTATATGCTGCATATAAAATAATACAAGTTAGAAGATACCAGACGACTTAAATATAAGTCGTCTGGAAAGTCGTCTACGTGGACGACTTTGTAGACGACTTTCCAGACGACTTTTGTAGACGACTTTCCAGACGACTTATATTTAACAGACGACTTAAAGATAAGTCGTCTGGAAAGTCGTCTACTTGGACGACTTTGTAGACGACTTTCCAGACGACTTTCCAGACGACAAAGATACAAGATAAGCAGAAGACTTACGCAGTCTTCCAGCCATTCTCTGGCAGTCCGGAGGATGTGATACCACCAAGTTCGTGATGTACGCGGTTTTTCATCATGCTTAGTGAAATAATGACTGCAAACAATAAAGCAATCACTTACGGATCAGAAATAATCAGTTTTGCCAGACTAAATCAAGCTATTATGGGTAAAGCAATCACTTACGGATCAGTTTTCAACCAACCAGCGAGTTCCTTCAACTTAGGTTTGTTTGCTGGCTGAAATGGATTATAGGCTGCCACTTTATCTTTATTTTTCTCTGCCGTATAAGGAGATATCTGCGTGGGAGAAGCGACGCTCGGTTGTTGATAGGTGGAAGCGACGCTCGGTTGTTGATAGGTGGAAGCGACGCTCGGTTGTTGATCGGTGGAAGCGACGCTCGGTTGGTCAGTGGAAGTGACAGCAACAATCTCTTTGGAGGAGACACCATCTGCTTTATCCGGCAAGATCTTATTTCTCGCGTTCGCCTCATCGCGAATTTCTCTCTGCATTAAAAGTTGCACACTAGTTAACCCTGAGACGACTTAAATAAAAGTTGTCTGGACGTCTAGTTGACCATGGACGACTTAATTTTAAGTCGTCCATGGTCAACTAGTCGTCCAGACAACTTACATTTAAGTCGTCCAGGGTCAACTAGTCGTCCAGACAACTTACATTTAAGTCGTCTGGAAAACTAGTTAACCCTGGACGACTTAATTCTTGTTGGGAGAGGATTTGATACTAACCTCGGATTGTTTGGCTTGAGGGGTAGGTTGTTTCTTTTGAAGAGTACGCTTTTTGGTTTGAGGAAGAGGCTTTTTGGTTTGAGGAGTAGGCTGTTTCTGTTGAGGAGTAAGCTGTTTCTTTTGAGGAGTAGGCTGTTTAGGCTGTTTCTCTTGAGGGGTAGCCTGATTGGTGACACCAACCTTCTTCTCCATAGCTTCCACCCTATCGGACAACTTCCTAATCTCCTTGATGCACTTCCTAAACCCTTCTTTCATGCAGTCAACTAGCCCTTCTTTCATGCTGTCAACTACGTCCTTGAACATATTTTCCAACTCCTCTCTAGTCACCCAACTAGCCTCTTCTCTAGCCTCTGTAGGAGCCTCTGTAGGAGCCTCTTTACGAGCCTCTGTAGGAGCCTCTTTAGGAGCCTCTTTAGGAGCCCCTTTACGAGCTTTCTTCAGAGGTCTTGGATTGTCTTCCTCCTCCTCCACCACAACCATCTCTATCTCTTTGGTTTTCTTAGTACCAGTGACTTCCCAGCAATCCTTGGTCCACTTCCACGGTCTCCGATCATACATGACTTTAATGATGTTCTCCGCGGGCACGTCCTCAACCTCAGAGTCCCATTTTGGCCACATTTCACTAATGTCCTTCTCAACAAAGTTGATCACGCGGGTCTACAGTAAATAGAAGAATCGAGTTAGATATTTGAAAAAAAGACTAAATAGACGACTTAATTATAAGTCGTCTGGAAGGTCGTCCAGCTGGAAGACCTTCCAGACGACTTATATATAGTCGTCTACTAAGTCGTCCAGCTGGAAGACCTTCCAGACGACTTATATATAGTCGTCTACTAAGTCGTCCAGCTGGAAGACCTTCCAGACGACTTAATTAAGTAGATACCTGTCTCAAGATAGCTTCTTTCATTGATCTGCGGCCTCTGCTGCCCCCGTAAGCCAGTATCGGTGGAGACGGACTGTTTCCTCTGGGACCACCAATACTAGCTCCCAATTCCGGCATAGCTGTGTACACCCAGACCTGAAGAACTTGTATAAACCCATCCACGGTGTAACAGCCAGTAATATCTTTGTTCCACAAAGAGTCCATCAGCACCTTAAACGCGACTCTCCCCCATGGATAATTCTCAAACCGTTCTAAATCCATCACTAGCCTTGCCAGACTAGATCGTGTAGCGGTTGAAAACTTTCTCCCTTCAATGAATCCAGTGAAGATGGAAAGGTACGCGAGCCGCTTGCGATCTTCCGTGGACCAATCCTCGCATCTCTTCAGTGCTGCTATTATCTGATCAGTAGTTGGCCCAGCTTCCAGATGAACTCCCAGCATCGCCCAGAAAGAAACCATCTCTTTGGTAACTTCACATTTTGGTGTCTCAAGGTCCTCGATGTACTCGCAGTTTAGACCAGTGAGGTTTTCAAACTCTAACAGTGAAAACCTCAAAGGTTCTGGACCAACGAGAGACCACATCTCATACTTCTTCTTAATGTCCAACTTGAAACTGAGCATGTAGTGAACCAGCCTTGAAGCCCAACCAAATCCCTGCTCCTTGAACTTGATGAAAACTCCCAAACTCGACTCCTTGAGCTCTTCAAATTCTTCATCAGTAAGAGCTTCCCTAAGAGCAGTATGCAACTTGTTATTATCCGTATGATACGAAATGCTATTGTGGGCTTCTGGCTCTTCCCCTAATGTGTATAACCTACGGGGGAGTTCTGGAATATCCATCCTTTTTGTCTGCAAAATAATCAAAGACAACAATAGAGATAAGCTAAACAAGCTAAATCTAACAAGAACACACAGAAAAGTCAGAACACAAGCTAAATCAATCACGCCTTAATTGTAACTCCAGACGACTTAGTAGACGACTTAGATATAAGTCGTCTGGAAAGTCGTCCAACTGGACGACTTAGTAGACGACTTAGATTTAAGTCGTCTGGAAAGTCTTCCAACTGGACGACTTATATTTAGGTCGTCTATTAAGTCGTCCAGTTGGAAGACTTTCCAGACGACTTAAATTACAAGTCTTCCAGTAGAAAAATTAAGCGGACCTGATTAGTAGCAGAAGGAGTACTCGTCATTGCGGTTATAGATCTGAAAAAATAAACGTGAAACGGTGAGAATGAGTAAATTGATAGAGACAACGTTTTATGTTCATCTTTTCCTCGAGATTGATGACTTACCGGCGTTAGGGTTTACAGAGAAACGGCGCTACGGTTTACAGAGAAGAAGCGGCGGCGCTAGGGTTTAGAAGAAGCGGCGGCGCTAGTGTTTAGAGGAAGCGGCGGTGAGATAGTGTTGGTGAGCACGGTGGAGAGGGCGACGGTGGAAGCGGCGGCGCTAGGGTTTAGAGGAAGCGGCGGCGCTAGAGTTAGAAGAAGCGGCGGCGAGAACGGTGAGAATGAAGTGAGATAGATAGCCGACGTTGAGGACGATGGTTTGTTCGGAAATAGTGGGAATTCAAATCGCCTTTGATATCGCCGGTGAGAGAGAACTGTTAGGTTAGGGTTTCTAAATTTCGCGAAAAATGAACAAAAAAAAAAAATCACCTTATATATTGGGTAAATAATCCGGTTAGCTTTAAAAGTACGTTGGTAAAATTTAAGGTTTGGTCCGGTTTAGACGACTTATTCTGGCTCATAATGTACATCAGAAGACTAAATATTTAGTCGTCTGTTTACAGAAGACTAAATATTAAGTCGTCCCAGACCCTAAAATGAACCCCTAAACTAAAATGACTAAATTAACTAACTAACCACGTTATAAAATCAAATTATACTTCAATAGTGTTTAATATACACAGAAATGAACACGCTTATGTAATTTTAAAATTTTTCAAAAACGGTTTTAATGCTTTCCGAAATCTAACCCTAAGAACATATACAATACTACAACATATGTTGATGAAAGTTAAACTAAAGAATATCATGACTCACTACTTTCACTCATCTATGCTGAAAACAATTGAAATTTGTTATATCTTAATTTATATCTCTTAATACATATCTTAATTACATAATTCCCATTTTTCACTTATCAAAATATTTTTTACAAAATTTTTAAATTATGTTTAAGAATAACTGTCCAGACGACTTTCGAGGGGTAGAAACGTAAAAAAAATTCCGTTTTTTTGTTTGTTCACAAGGGGATAGTTGTAATTTCAATAGCCTTTTAGGTTACTTTTGCCTTTGACCCAAGTTGGGGTATTCTTTTGGGTTTGACTCCAAGTTTTGAGTCACACTTGGCAATTCTCCCATTTTATAATAATAGAAATATAATAATATTTTACAAATTTCAAAATATTTTTTATTTCAATTTTTTATAATTTTTGAAAAAAAAATTATAAAATTTTAATTGTAGTATTATTAGCTTCTTTTATATATCTAAAAGTTTTTAAAATACTGTTTAGTTGTACTTTTTGATAGTTATACAGCTTCTATATCAGTTTTTATTAATTTTATACAATTTGATTTAATATTTTATCCAAAATTAATAGATAAAATTCTATGGAAGATTATAATTTTTAAATATATACATATCTATTGTTAAGTATAACTTAAAATAAACAAAAATTTTATTTATCTTAATTTTATGTTAGTTAAATCAAAATTTGTACTAAAATATTAGTAAAAAATAAAACAAACATTAATTATAAAATTTTATTTTTAATCATTTTAAATTTAAGAATTTTATTATTGCACATGGTGCAGGAAAACACATAGTTTTTTTGTAGGTTTAACTATAAAGTAGAAATGTATATTTAGTTTAAAAACTTACAAATGAAATGTTCGGTGTAAATGTAGAATTTTGTTTTAATAAGTGAGATATTGTATAGTTATTGATATATATATAATATTTTTATTGTTTAAGTTTGTTTTATTGATATGTTTGGTTTAAGTTAAATCTACTATATCTTATACCAATTGGGATAAATCGATTTTAACAAAAAGATATCCCACTCACATTTTTTTAATGGTTAAAGCAAGTAGATATAAAATATAATAGCTAACATTTAGTTATAATTTGATTAGCAAAATGAATAAATAATGGGAATAAACACTTCCTAAATTTAAGGATGAGAATAAATAAGGGAATTAAAAATATTGTTAGGATGTTATTATGCAAATACAAAAGATAATGTAAATAACATTTTAAAGAAATGTCCATTTTAAATATCACACATGAAATAAATCATGACTTCTATTTTAATATAATAGATATATGGTCTGTTTTATTTTTACAATTGTTGACAAAATAGTAAAATCTCGGATAAGGAACCGAAGAGACACCATTTTCTTCACAACGGTCGACTCAAGACTACGATTTCCAAAGAGCATGGTGCACGAGTAGTGATACCGATCTTGGTAAAGAGCATTCCGAACCGGTTGCGTGTAAGCGGTTTGGTAAGGCCATCCGCTATCTGATCCTTGGACGAGACATGAGACACGCGCAATGTACGATTCTGAACTTGTTCTCGAATAAAGTGATAATCAAGAGCCAAGTGTTTCATCCTTGAGTGAAAAACTGGATTAGCACTTAGATATGTAGCACCAATATTGTCACAGTATATAGTAGGAACATTGTCAAGCTTGACGCCAACTTCTTGAAGTAAGGAGAAGAGCCAACGAACTTCAGAAGCAGCAGCAGAGACAGCACGGTATTCTGCTTCAGTCGAGGAACGAGCAACTCCTGTCTGCTTTTTGGCTGACCACGAGATAGGATGTTGCCCAAGGAACACAACATAAGCACCAGTAGAAGTATAGTCATCTTTATTTCCAGCCCAATCCGCATCAGAGTAGGCATGAAGAGATAAGTTGCTGTGTCGAGATAGGAAGATACCAGAGGTATAAGTACCAGCAAGATACCGTAAGACTCTTTTTGCAGAAAGCCAATGTATAGTAGTAGGCTTGTGCATAAACTGTGACAGTTTATTTACTGCAAATGCTATATCCGGACGTGTGAGAAGAAGGTATTGCAAACTGCCCACAATATTTCGATACTCAGAGGGATCAGAGAGAGCTTCACCATCACGAGCAGAGAGAGAAGTAGATACACACATTGGCGTAGGGACTGGTTTCGCATTGGTCATCGTTGTACGGTAGAGAAGATCAGCAATATATTTGCGTTGAGACAAATGAAAGCCTTGTTTCGTACGAAGTACCTCAATGCCAAGAAAGTATGAAAGATCACCCATGTCTTTGAGCGAGAACCTCCTGGACAGGTTAGCTATAAGATTAACAATAGCTGATTCAGAATTACCTGTTATGATAATGTCATCAACGTATATCAACATAAACAGAGAGGCATCAGCTACCGAGTTCCGAAATCCAAGACTGAGAAGATAATTCTTCAACTCATTGTACCAAGCACGCAGAGCTTGTTTCAACCCATATAACGCTTTGTTGAGCTTGCAAACATGATTAGGTTTCTCACGATCAACAAATCCACTAGGTTGCTTCATATAAACTGTTTCTGTGAGAGTTCCTTGCAAGAACGCGTTATTGATGTCAAGTTGCTTCACCGGCCAATCATACTTAGCTGCTTGACCAAGAAGAAGACGTATAGTTGGAGACTTTATCACCGGACTGAATGTCTCATGATAGTCTATGCCAGGTCTTTGGTGATTTCCTTTTGCAACCAGACATGTCTTGTGCTTGTCAACCGTGCCATCCGGATTGAATTTAGTTCGGAAAAGCCACATATTGCCAATAACATTGGAGGCTTCCTCAGGTGGAACTAAGTCCCACGTATGATTCCGCAAGGCAGCATCAAACTCTGCACTAGCTGATTTGCGCCATTTTTCACCAGCCAGAGCTTGTTAAATTGTGTGTGGTTCGAGATTGGGTGCCAATGTTGCGCTCAGACAATAGCGAGGGTTCAGTTTGACTATCTGATTCTGTGAATGAGTCACCATACGATGTTCAGTTGATGGTTGAGACTGTGTTGTAGCTGGCGGAGCAGGTGGAGGTAATGCAGGTTCCACAGGTGGCGAATGATCAACCGGGGGAGAGGAGTTTTGTACACCACTGGCAGGAATGATTGGAACTACTGACGGCGTCCACGGGACCTCTTGACTATCCGTTGGAGGAAGAGAAGAAGCTGTTAAAGAAGGAAAAGGAAATTGTCTTTCGACAAAGTGAACATGTCGAGAAACAAAAAGACGAGATGAAACTGGATCAAAACAGAGAAAAGCACTTTGAGTAAGAGAATAACCAAAGAAAACACACGGAGTTGATCTCGGTTCAAGCTTATTAGCCGTATAGGGTCGCAGCCATGGGTAACAAAGACAGCCGAAGACACGAAGCTTGGAATAGTTTGGTGATGTTCCAAAGAGACGCAGGTACGGAGAGTCCATGTCGAGAGTCTTTGACGGCATGCGATTGATTAAGTAGACTGCTGTGGCAAAGGCATATGTCCAATATTCAGTTGGAACTGAGGCGTGTGTAAGGAGAGATAGCCCTGTCTCAACAATGTGACGATGTCGCCGTTCTGCTAAGCCATTATGCTCAGGAGTATGCGGTGGAGTTGTTAAATGTGAGATGCCTTGATTCGCAAGAAACGAGCGTAAGGTAATAAATTCTCCTCCATTGTCGGTATAGAATGTCTTGATTTTGGTGTTCAACTGGTTTTCGACAAGCTGTTTGAATTTGACAAAGGTGGCTGTGACCTGAGACTTAAGCTTGAGTGGAAAGAACCATATATACCGAGTAAAGGGATCAACAATGATTAAATAATATTTGTAACCATCAAAAGAGTGTACTGGTGATGACCAGACATCAGAGAAAATAATTTGTAATGGTTGCGAAGAAGAAATAGAAGTGTCATGAAAAGGCAGCTTATGATTCTTATTGATTGAACAAGAATTGCAATGTAAGTTTTGAGAATTAAGACAAAAAAAAACAGGAGAAAACAAAGAAGAAATCTTTTGTAAAACATTGAAAGCTGGATGACCGAGACGGTGATACCAGTCTAGAGAAGAAGAAACAGAAGTAGCTAGTGCAAGAGGTGTCTGTGGTTGCTTAGTAGGCCATTCATACAAATTGCCATTAACTGGTGCGGTTAGTACTGGTTTGAAGATCCTTCACCTGAAACATAGATGGAAAGAATTCCACAGAAGCATCATTAGTTTTGCAAAACCGATTCACAGAAATAAGATTCTTTTGCATTGAAGGTGCATAGAGAACATTATTGAGTTTGAAATCTTTAGAAGCAGTAGGAAGTGATAAGGAACCCGTATGTGTAATCGGAATATTAGAGCCATTCCCAATCACCACTCCATCTTGACCTGTATATGGTGAGTGAGAAGCAAAGTTGGACATGTCCACTGTCCATAAGCCAAGCATCAGGGTGATTGTTGTTGAGATAAGCAGTATTTGCCATCGGATGCCACTGTGATTGTTGAGGGTTGTGCTGAGAGGGATCCGAAGCAACCACTCTGAAGGAGGGACATCTCTGAACACTGTGACCTTATGTACCACAGGCCTGACAGCGACCAAGATAAGGTCGAGGACCACGAGAGATGTTGCTGTTGTTGTTGGGATTGTTGTTGTAGTGATAGTTATTGTTGTAGTTGGTGTTGTTGCGTGGAGTAGAAGATGGTCTCCAAGTTCCCTTGTTGTTGTTGTTTCCTCTTGTCACAACATTGGCTGTAACAGGGAATGCAGGTGTAGACGGTTGATCACACATCAGCATTGCTTCGCGATTGAGAAGCTTTTCAGTGAGTTCAATGAAAGAGATAGGACTGTTCCTTCCATTAACCGCATCAATCTCCGCTTTATATTCTTCAGGGAGTCCAGCAAGGATTTGCTCAGTTAAATCTTCTGCATCAATAGGTTTCCCAAGTAGAGCAAGCTCATCAGTTTTTGTTTTAATCAGCCTCATATATTCGCTAATTGTCTTGGTTCCCTTTGTGCAGCTCTTGATCTAATATTTAAGCTTTTTGATGTGTCCTCTTGTGGGAGTTCCGAAGATGAGATTAAGAGTACTCCATACTTCATGAGTCGTGGATGCACTAGCAACTAGCGGTTGAATAGGAAGTGATATTGCTCCAAAGAGAGCACTGTATAGGAGCCTGTCTTGGCGTCTCAATGGAGGGTAAGCTGGATTTGGTTCAGTAAGACCATTGTTTGTGATGACCGCATCTGGAGTTGAAGCTGTTTTCTCAAGGAATGAGTGTAGTTCATGACCTTCAAGAAGAGCTTGAATCTACTTGCTCCACATAAGATAGTTTGTATTTGTCAAGCGAGTAACGTTTGACATGTTGACAGCAAGAAGCGTGCTTGCAGGGTTTTCTGGATCGTACACGGTTGTGCGTGTAGCAGTTGATGAAGCAGAGGAGTTTGTCTCTGTCATTGTTGGCGTAAAAGAAAAGAAAAAAATATGTGTTTGATGGATCTAGATTAGCTCTGATACCATGTAAGATTGAATACTAGAATGCTTGATTTTATTAATCACAGGAGTACTCCTTACTAGGGTAGGCCCGCCCATCGGGCGGGGCGGGAAATAAAAAAAAAACTAATACTTAATTTATTCTCAGTTTGAAAGTAATTTTAAATATATTTATTTATTTAATTTTGTTATTTTAATTAAAATCAAATGTTTATATAACTAATAAAAATCATTTTTATTATGCTATTATTTACATTTTTAATACTGATATTATTCAGAATTGATGTTGAGATTCAACATATAAGTTTTTCCTCTTTTAGACTATTAATATTTATTTTATATTTTACATGCTCTTTGAAATCTATTATTTTAAATTATGCAAAAGTAAACTTTACCTATCATTTTAATCAACTTAAAACATAACACACTGCTGTTTAAATATTTTCATATTTTTAAAATTATCAAATAAACCATATCATCATCCAAAATAAGAACAAAAGAACTTTTTTAAACAAATATTATTGTTTAGTTCTGAAGGTATAATTAGTGATTATATTATTTCGATTTTCTTTTGTGATATCAGTATTTATATATATAATTACGCTATGTACTTAAAGTAATGAAAATAGATCTTCGAGAGTATGACGGGTGTGTGTGTGATACGTTCATTGTAGGCTGTATTCCTGATTGCGTAACTGGTGTAAGTTAAATTAGTTTTGTTTTATTTATTACGAAATTGGAAACACATCTCAGAGAGTATGAGTAACATAACATGCTTAAATTATGAAAACAAATTGTATGGGTGGGACGGTGGGTATGGATTCTGGATGATCGCCTAGTAACCTTCAATCCGAGTAAACTTGTCTGCCACAGTCTTCTGTCCAAGATCACAGCCATATTTCTAACTGTATTTTCTGCATTGAATGCTTCTTTGGAAGCTGCTCTATACATGTCCATTGTTTGGCCTGAAGTTAGGAGGTTGCCATTGACGGGGTTTGAATTTCAAAGTGACTGTAATGTTCTAGATTAAGGTAGATTAATTTATACGCAGGCTACATCTTTTTATATAGGCTAAGGTTTTCTTCTTTATTTATGGCTACTTGAGTACATCTATGTATTTATTATATTAAATCATATAACCTCGAAATCTACTCAATTGCTACGTGTTTTCTTCCACAGCGTCAGAGAGCCATTAAGTTCATATTCGATCGTTGTATGATCAATAGTACAGATGTTTATGAATTACAGAGGATAATTTAAAATTTTAATCTGTGAATAGGCAAGATCCAATCATCCAGTCAAAAACAACATTATCTAATTAATTATAAAGTGGGGACATAGACAACAAACTTTGATTTACACACTGACACCTTACACGAAGAATCTTATGAATGAATAATATCATTTTGCAGCTTCTCTAAGTATATGATATCTCAATCTAAAGCTGTAAGGGATCTAATCAATGGGTTGCGTGATTTACTACCTGGCTAACATTTCTTATAACATTTTCTCAAAGATTCCAGCCTGAAAGAAACCGAACTCTTTTGCAAACGTTTCCACAAGCTTTGGCAGTCGGACTTTCTGACTGGGTAAATTTAAAGTTTGCTCTTATGTAGTCTTCTTTTGACGATTCTAACTCTTGCTGGATTCTCTTTGGTGTATTTACACGAACCTATTTCAAACAAATCAACAACCAAGAAGCAGATACTTCAGCTTTTAATTGGCATTGACGAAGGGTTTTCACAGTTTCTCTTAAAGATCAAAATACAATGGGATCGGAGTGGCTTCTGAAATAAGTGCATAATGTAGGATAGGTTCAGGATAATCAGAGCGCGTAATGCTAATCTTTCATCTACTGCTTTGAATTTCTTTGAAGCAAATAGTAGTCTAAGCTACTGAAAGAGAATAAATATAAACACAAACCTTTTTATTTATTTTAGGTTTGTGTTTTGAAGCTAAACTTCCAATTTTTTTATGAATTCTTCTAAAACTTACATGTCCAGGATGAGATTTCTTTACGCCAGTTTCTCCCCATGTCTAAACTTACTTGGATGACTTCCTCCAATCTACTGACAAGCGACCTGCAAGAGTTTAAACATATCAAGCTTCCCTAATTCACGAACAATCAAATTCTACATTCATCAGTATGTGAATCTCAAAGAATCTCACTTGAAGTTTTGCAGAAGCTATTCGACCTAACTGGCCTTTTTGGCATCTCTGTAAATCCAAAACGTTAGTGTTGTTCACATGAGATTCAGGGAATACAAAACCGAAAGGTTCAGGGAAGAAAGAGTGATGTTCACATGATGAGAGCATACCTTTTTATACATGAAGAGATCTTCAGATCGGAGAAAAAACCTTCGAATTAGCAACATCAAAATCAATCAGTATGAGACAAAAAAAGATACGAAGAGTTGATGAGTTCAAGGGGAGAGATCTCACATATATTTATACCGAAACCACACCGCCTCTAATATCTAAACTACGCTTTGAAGACACATCGTAGAGGTGTGAATCAATGGGATTAAAGACGGAGCCATTAATCAGACCGTTCCAGGTCGTGAAAGAATCACAAACGTCACCTTGCCGTCGACGTAAAGAAGAGACGGCCTTCGTTTCTTAACTGCAACCATATTAGGGTTGGAGAGGTATCCTTCTCGTGGGCCAGAACTCTTTCTAATTACATAGCCCGATCACACGATGAAGCCCACGATGATACAGGTTACATGATATACAAACAAAGTCCACGACGACACAGATTTAATGAACAGCAGCGTTTCAAGTAAATGGACACGTGTCAGCACGTCCTGCAGCGAATTGATGCGCTGGCATCCTCCGTGGACAGTATAAGGAGTGATTAAAGTGTACTTTATAATAATAGATATACAGATACACGACTCATAGGATAGACACACGACTTAGTAGTAGATAACAACGAACGATATACGAAGTTAATCTACTAAACAAGATAAGAATTATCTATAATAATGTACTTATCCTAATATTTACTACATGTTTTTATAAATAATCCAATGAATTAGCAAATAACCTAGACTCAAATCCAATAGTTGAAAATAAACTGAATATGTTGCTAAAAAAACTGAATACAATATATTTTGTGTTATATTCAAAATTCCAAATTAATTCACCAATGTTTTTTTTTTTTGTTTGGCAAGACTACTAAAACCAAAAGTTTTTGATTCTCTAATTCAGAAAACGTGTTTTGTGAATCTAGGCTAACAGTAACGTACGACCCGAGCATTAAAATAAAATAATAATTACTATCTTTACTTCGGTCACGTTTCTGATGCTTTCTTTCTTTAATACAATCATATCATATAATAATGTTTATGTTACATGCAAAACGTTATAGGTCATCTACCACTTCCCTACAAAATAGTTGGTAAACATCCATAGTGTACCACCACTTCTCTTCAGCTTTTTTAATAAGCTAATAAAAGCACCATTATCCCTAAAACTCCATGTGGGGTTTTTTTTGTCTGATTTAAAAAAAAAATTAAAAACTAACCAATCCCGGACCGCTACATGTCAGTAGAATCCGCAAACTGTACAAGAATTCTAGCAAACTCACATCTTGCAGAAGAGGAAGAAGAGGTGGGTTTTAACAAAATTGTGGGACCCACCTCTTAAAAACCCACTTAAGAGGTGGGGATAATGGTACTCTAAAAACCTAACTTATTCTATAAGAAATACATTTTATATCACTTGGAAAAAAAACAAAAATGAATCATAGTAACAGTATTGAAAAAGTAGCAATATAATAAGGACTTATTGGCGAAATAGCCATAGTTGGAGGCAAAATTTAGAATGTAGCAATGATTTTGACATTATTAAGAATCTAACATTTGTGATACAATTTATCCGATAATACTCCTTTCATCAACAATTAGCCGGTGATTGTGTTATATATTGATGACGTAACTAAGAAAAGATATGGACAAGAAGGAACCGAAAACTTTTCATATAAAAGAAGAAGTAGACATCAACGTGACAAGTTTATTGACCACATATATATACATCGAATGTTCTATTCTATATTGTCGAAGTAGTATAGGACGCAAACTACACCTATAATCCCTATATACTAAACAATAACCCAACCCCAACCCTAACTCATAAATACTAAACCCTAAACCCTAATGACTAAACTCTAAACCTTAGTCACTAAACTCTAAACCCTAAACCCTGATTACTAAACTCTAAAACCAATTATAAAACCAAAACCCAAAATAGAATAGAACAAAATAAATAGCATACTATATATTGATGAAATCATAAGATATTCAGATTGACTGTATCGAAAGAGATGAAGATTAATGGCATTAGAGGAAAAAGGTGGAAGAGACTACATCATACGAATATCATTACATGAAAACATAAACCATAATTCAATGTTAACCTAAGCTTTCATAAACTAAATCCAAATTTCTAAATTCCAGTAAGATGCATTACCATTCCACATGAGGCATATAGAATAGAAAATGTGAAAATGTAGTTGTAATCTAAATATCATCTTGACATATTCCTTAAATGTTGATATGGTTATGCCTTCATGGAAGGTGGTAATGCTTGCCCTAATGTCAACCCGAATCGTACATAAACTAAACCCTATCAACTAATCACTAAACCCTACACGAAAAATAAACTATAATCCAATGTCAACCCCAATCTTCCATAAACTAGACCCTAGCCACTAATCACTAAACCCTACATGGAAATATAAACCCTAATTCAATGTCAACCCCAATCTTTCGTAAACTAAGTCCAGATTTCAGAACGCCAATAAGTTGCATTTCCATTCTACATGAGCATATAGAATAGAAACATAATTTATTGCATAACAAAACATGAAAAATACATATTTTTTTACATTTCTATTCTATATGTATATAATAGAATAGAACACAATACCAAAAATTTTCATCTTCTCCCACATGCAACAGAGATTTACTTCAAACCAGATACGTACATGTTTGGCGTCCTCGTGACTATCGCTTTGGGAATCTGAGAAGCCTCTCCTTTCCATCACCGACAAAGCCTCCTAACCGATCTTCTCCTCCACAAAACTTCTTCGGCAATGCAGTGGTAGCGTCTTCTTCACCGACGGCAAGGCATGCTCTTTTTGTCACCGACGATATCAAATGAGAAAAAAATGACGCACTTGCAAAGAATGAAGAAGAAATCAATAATTCAATGCAAATCCAGCGGAGGTGATGATGGGAGCCACGATTTACTTTTGGGATAATTATTAAGAATTTTTTTTTTCAGGTTTCGCCGATTGCAACAAAGGACAATACAATATTAATTTATAGTGTTAACGGTGTGTATAGAAACGTTAGGGAAAATAGCTATACAGCTAATTATGCTTTTTTTCTTGGTCATAAAGGCCAATTCCCCATATAATAAACAAAATTCATCCATAAGTATATTATATAAGCTAAGTTACTGATACTATTCACGAATTTATCTGTAAAGTTCTAAGAGACCTTTAATTGTTTTTAAGCTAATGTACATTTACAAGTCGCAATCTATCTCTCTCACCAAAACCTTGTACATAAGCAGTAGAATCAGATAAAGCTTATGTCTGTGTATAGCCAAAAAAATAGTGTTCTAATTTTTATACAAAGAAATGAAAGTTCCCAGACGAGCTTTTACTTACAAGTTACAAGTAAAGCTGAATTAGCTCATCACTAACTACAGAGGAAGTGAGAAGACCAAGATCAGCGAAGAGCATAGTCATGTACTGAGGTGGAGTGTAGTCTCTCGCAGATCTTTCTACCTCAACCTTAGGAGGCACATGAACACCAAAATCAATAGGTCACAAGGCCTGTTGTAAGTCCTTCTGATTGATAAAAAGTATGAATTTAGTGTGTAGATTTGTGAGGAACAAGAGAGTTTGAAGAATCTGTGAGCTAAGAGAATCCGAGAGATAAGAGAGAGAGAGAGGAGAGAGTTTGCAACTAAGAGAGAGAGTGAATAGGAATCATATTTCCTTAGTTTGATCAGTGTGTGAAACACACTATTAAATAGAGTTTACAAGATGAGATAGTACAAGTAAGAAAGATTAAACAAAGGAAAGCTTAAAATAAGGAGTTCTGGTCGAGATCAGGTCTGGACAGTGATAGTGACCTCTCACAAACGGCTCCAAGCATATATGGAACATGTGATCTTCCTATTTTAATAGTCTGATTTGTCCTGGCTTGTCTCCAACAGTCTTGTGCACTCTTAAGGACCAACTTGGTCGACATCCATCTCCTTTTACTTGTCTTCCAAGGTAAGGTAGGTCAGATATATTTAAACTTGCCTCCATGTTGTTGTACGGACCCGGAAGATCATAATCGCCCAATACACTTCAATCTTCTACTCCTTGTTCTTCTTCACATGACTTCATCTCCATACTCTTTATTTAATGCTTCCATGTCAACACTCCCCCTCAAGCTTGACCATAGGGACTGGTCAAGCTTGGAAACCATGAAGCATTCCCTCATTAAAACCTTTAGTTTGGAAAAACCACTTGGGATAAAAACCAAGCCAAGGAAAAAGAGTATAACACTTCATGGCTAAGAGGATCAGTGACAAGTGAGGTCTATGAGTCCAAGCTTAGGATGAATGAACTCACAAACCTTGCTGCTGGCTGCCTTGGTAAAGATATCAGTTAGTTGATCTTCACTTCTAGTGTAGCATGGAAGAATCACTAGCTGCTCTACTGCTTGTCTCACCTTGTGGCAGTCCACCTCTATGTGTTTTGTCCTCTCATCAAAGACTGAGTTTGATGCAATGTGTATTGTAGCCTGGTTGTCACAATGCATAGTCATTGGTGTGTTGATATCGATCCCCAAGTCTCTTAGCAGCCCCTTGATCCATATAAGCTCACTTGTAAGCTTTCTCATTGATCTATACTCTGCCTCAGCACTTGAACAAGACACCACCTTGTGCTTCTTGCTCTTCCATGTGACCAGGTTCCCTCCAATGAAGGTGCAATAGCCTGTGGTTGATCTCCTATCAACTCTGTCTCCAGTCCAATCAGCATCATAATATCCTACAGCCTCAGTACTCTTGTTATACGCCATCCAAACTCCTTGTCCTGGTGCCTCTCTCAAGTATCTCAAGATCCTCTCCAATGATGCACCTTAGGAGCTCCCATGTGTTGGCTCACTTGGTTCACAGCAAAGCATATGTCTGGCCTGGTGATCGTTAGATAGATGAGCTTGCCCACCATTCTTCTGTACTTCTTTATATCTTTAAATGGAGTAGCTTCATACTCCCCCTCTCGCAGTACCTTGTAGCCTTCTTCCAATGGTGTTTTGGCTTATCTACTTCCAAGGTTTCCTGCCTCATTTAAAATGTCAAGTGTGTACTTCCTTTGAGATAAGAAGAGCCCTCTTTAGAGCGGCATATTTCAATCCCAAGGAAGTACTTCAATTCTCCCAAATCCTTAATATCAAAGGCATCTTTAAGAAAAGATTTAGTTGAGAGAATACCTTCCTTGTTGCTAGAGTGATGATGATATCATCTACATATACCAAGATGACTACAATAGCTTGCTGGCTGGTCAGTGTGAAGAGGGTGTGATCAGCTTCTGATTTTACAAATCCTCTTCCATTGAGAGTGGTGCTTAGCTTGTGGTACCATGCTCTTGGAGATTGTTCTAGACCATAGATTGCTTTTTTTAATCTGAGTACATTCCCTGGCTTAACCATGCTCTCAAGATCAGGAGGTGGTCTCATGTAGATTTCATCTTCCAACTCTCCTTGTAGGAAGGCATTCTTCACATCCATCTGCCATAGATCCCACTATAGGTTGACAGCAAGAGATAGAAGAATCCTTATGGTATGCAGCTTGGCCACTGGTGCAAAAGTATCCAAGTAATCTTCACCATACACTTGAGGATACCCTCTTGCAACTAATCTGGTCTTTTTCCTCTTTGGCTTTCCATTAGCCAAATACTTGATGGTAAAGATGAGCCTGCTTGTTACTGCTTTCTTGCCTTTGGGGAGCTCACTTTCAAACCATGTGTTGTTCTTGATCATGGCGCCTATCTCATCTCCAACAGATGCCTTCCACTCCTCATGTTGCATAGCTTCTTCATATGTTTTTGGAATGTAGTCTTTATCCAATTCACTGATGAAGACTTGATGCTCTTCTGGATATTGGGCAAGAGAACATACTGCACTGATTGGATGAACTACTGCTTCAGCATTAAAGTAGACCCTTGTGTTGATCCAGTTTGAAGCTGGTTTCCTGATCCTTGTACTCCTTCTCAAAGGTTGTATCTACTCAGGTTCATTGTTTGGCGCCTCATCGAAGGTCTCAGCATCTGATTCTGATTGCATCTCATCTTGATCATGTGATACTGAGTTCTCTTCAGGTTGAGCTTGCGCAGGTTGCTCATTGTTTCCACTGTCCCCCTCATGATCAAGGTGAGATACTCCAACATCTTCTACTGTCTCATCTACAGCTTGTGTGGGTACCTCCCTGACCTTCTCTGGTGCATCTGGTAAACTGATCCCAAGTCTTTCCATTACTCAGGTTGTTAGCTCTATCTGAGGCTGATTGAGATAGATCTTTGAGTTCTCCCCAGCTCTTCTCCTCATAATAGCCTCTTTCTTCAATGAACTTAACATCCCTGGATACTAGAACTCTCCTGGTGTCTGGATTATAACACTTGTATCCTTTTTGATGTGTTGAATATCCAATAAACATAGTCTTTGTGTTTCTGGCCTCTAGCTTGTTCCTTAGTTCTCCTGGAACTAAGACAAAGCAAACACAACCAAACACACGAAAATGATCTATGGATGGTTTAGTTTTGTTCAATACCTCATATGGTGTGGCATCATGAAGTACTTTGGTGGGAGTGTGGTTGATAAGGTAAGTGGCAGTGACAACTGCATCTCCCCAAAACCTCTTAGGTACATTTCTATGGAACATCATGATCCTAGCCACCTCCATCAAGTGTCTGTTCTTTCTCTCTGCTACACCATTTTGTTGGGGTGTGTAAGGGCAGCTAGTTTGTTGGATAATCCCATGTGCAGCTAGATGTTGTTTGAAGGTTGTGCTAGTATATTCACCACCATTATCTGATCTAAGAATCTTGATCTTGACATTAAAATGGTTAGTGATATAATTTTGAAAAATTTTAAAAGCTTCTAGCACCCTATCATTTGATTGCAACAGTGTGATCCATGTATACTTAGATTTCTCATCTATAAATGTCACAAAGTACTTATGTTGTTCTCTAGATGCACAAGGGGCAGTCCACACATCATAATGTACTAGATCAAAGCAATTATCATAGATGGTCATTGATTTAGGAAACACACTCTCACAATGTTTTCCTAAGATACAAGCCTCACAATCACTTTTAAAAGAAATACTAGGCAACAGGATGTTCAAGGCACGAGAGTGAGGATGTCCTAATCTAGCATGCCATATTACATCTTTAGGGAATTGAGAAACAGAATTGAAATAGCAAGATAAATCAGCTACTGGACGAGTGTCTTCAAGCAAGTTCAAGTCTCGCTTGGTAACACCTTTGCCAAGCAACCTACTAGACTTAATATCCGAAAGTAAACCTCATTAGGAGTGAATATAACATGGCAGTTTAAATCATTAGTGGCTTTTTAACAGAAACAAGGTTTGAAGCAAAGGTGGGCATGTAAAATGCCTTAGACACTTTATCAAACAGTTTCAATTCACCTATACCTCTTATTGGAATTTTGTCACCATTTGCTATCATCACATTTTCTAGTACTGGTTCCACATTTTTAATTAAACTAGAATCACTAATCATATGGTGGGAAGCACCAGAATCAATAATTAATGGTCTAGCATTTTAAAAAAATATTTTGAGAACTATCAGCAGTGTGACAAGCATTGTGTGAGAAGCCAAGAGTTTTAGGTATACCAGAGTTGTCTTTCAAGGCCTTGATGAGAGCCTCCAAGTCAGATCGCCTGATAGTCTCATCCTGGTTGGTCCTTGTTGTGGAATACATTGATGTAGAGGCCATGGCACTTCCTCCACCATTGTTGTTGGAGCACATTGAGCTCGGAGTCACTAGTTCTGTTCCATCAGCTGAGAGGTGAGCTCTTGCATCCTGAAAGTGTGGCTCCTTAAACTTGTTTGGCTTTAGATGAGGGTGGAGAATCCTGCACTTGTCTTTCATGTGACCTTTCTTCTTGCAATGGTCACAGATCAAGACCTTCCTCTCATCTTGCTTGTAAACCGCCTTGTTTGCCACTGCTTCCTCAGCTTGGTGAGCCATGGTTATGTCTCCTTTGCTTCCAAACAGACCCACTGACCCTTCCTCCTTCTGAATTCGCACACACACACATCATCCAGGTCAGGTAACTTGTCAGCTCTCAAGATATGCTTGATAAGCCCTCCATATGATGCGTTGAGAGTGAGCAGCAATCCAAACACCTTGTCCTCTTCACACCTCGTGTTCAAGGTGTCAGGATCAGTGGTGTGTGGTCTGAGCAGCTCCAGCTCTGCCCAAAGGGACCTAAACTTTCCAAAGTGAGGTTGGAACTCCATATCTCCTTGGCTGAGAGCATTGATAGCTCTTTTCACTTCAAAGACTTTGGTCAGGTTGGATTGATTTCCATAAACCTTGTAGAGAGTATCCCACAGCTGCTTGGTAGACTCACAATATGAGTAAGACTCCATGATAGCGGGGTCAAGGGAGCTTAGGAGGGTGGTGAGCACCATGAGGTCTTCCTGTCCCCATTTGTCTTCATCAGCTACCACCATCTCCTTTCCATCTTCTCCTTGGACCGTCTGTTTTGGAGCTGTTCCATTTGATACATGGCTCCATAAACCTCTTTCTCCAAGGGCATTCTTCACCATCCTGGCCCATAAGAGGTAATTAATCCCCTTTAAGGTCACAGGTATGCTGAGAGGTCTGTTGCTATCCATCTTGCTTCCACTCGCCAAGAATAAGAGAGAGAAAGGTGTTTAAAGAATGGAGAGAAACAGAATCAGAGTGTTTGCGGAAGTAAGAACAGGTTCAAGAGCTTTGTTGCTCTGATACCATGATAAAAAGTATGAATTTAGTGTGTAGATTTGTGAGGAACAAGAGAGTTTGAAGAATCTGTGAGCTAAGAGAATCCGAGAGATAAGAGAGAGAGGAGAGAGTTTGCAACTAAGAGAGAAAGTGGATAGGAATCATATTTCCTTAGTTTGATCAGTGTGTGAAACACACTATTAAATAGAGTTTACAAGATGAGATAGTACAAGTAAGAAAGATTAAACAAAGGAAAGATTAAAATAAAGAGTTCTGGTCGAGATCAGGTCTGGACAGTGATAGTGACCTCTCACAAACGGCTCCAAGCATATATGGAACATGTGATCTTCCTATTTTAATATTCTGATTTGTCCTGCCTTGTCTCCAACGGTCTTGTGCACTCTTAAGGACCAACTTGGTCGACATTCATCTCCTTTTACTTGTCTTCCAAGGTAAGGTAGGTCAGATATATTTAAACTTGCCTCCATGTTGTTGTACGGACCCGGAAGATCATACTCGCCCAATACACTTCAATCTTCTACTCCTTGTTCTTCTTCACATGACTTCATCTCCATTATTTAATGCTTCCATGTCAACACTGATCCAACGGGTAGAGACGTGCAAACTGCAAGAAAACAACAACTTAGATAATGAACCACAGTGTTTCTGCAACAACACTGAAAATGTTTAAGCTTTCGAGTGTTTTACCTTGTGACTCTCTGCAGCTACATAGACTGGTTTGTTCATACTATTTGCTAAAAGAGCGATTTGGTAAGTACCCATCATGTTAATCACACCGCCACTTTCAACTACTCCGTCGGCTCCAACGAACACCATGTCTACTTCATCCATGCTATAGGCAACAGCTGAATCAATCAGAAGCTTCACCGGAACATCTAGCTTTGCAAGCTCCTTAGCTAGCAGCACACCAGTTTTGTCTGGCCTTCCCTCTGAGATCAATTTTGGTTAGGAAAAACTGGAATGAGATGATAAGAAATCAATCTCAAGTTTAAAGAAACGCACCTGTGCACAACACTCGAAAGAGTTTCTTGTATTGAGATGCTGTCTTTAGTATTTCGAGTACAACTCTGGAGAAGCCATGAACCAGTATAAGTATAGTGCACCCATCAAATATGAAATCTTGACTAAGCACTGCAATGATCTTCCGGGCCTGGAGAAGAAAAGAAAATGCATTCCCCGTTCAAACTCTCCTTCTCGTTTTCACCGTTCCATCTATCTTTTCTGTAGATAACCACTGACCTTGCACGATATTTCTCCGAACCTCTCAGCACGTCCAAGCACGCGGGACTTGGCTGCATTGAAATCCTCAGATTCTAACGCAGATGTTCGAGTCACATCTGCAAACAATCTAACATCATCAATTATATTGTATATATAATAAGTAGCTATCACACCTAAGATCACTCACCATCCAAGTAACATTTGACAATTGAGATACACTTTGTTTATATTTTTTGATACAATGTAATTAACATGTGTATCTTCTTTATACATATAGATGTATTAATAAGTTGTTTAAACAAAAAAATGATAATTACTAACTAGTGAAGTGGATGATTGCTTTAAGGGACTATAAATAGCCGGCGACACTGCCGGAGATCATCCAACAAATTCCGATTATCGTCTTTTCCGGCGCAGGCGTTACAACGTCTATAAGAAGCCAACATCATCTTCGTGGAAGCCTCTAATTCTTTCTTCTCATCCATCAAAATTTGACTTTCTCTACATTCTCTGCTACAAAATCCCAAGTCTCCCCTGTTTTCACCAAAAAAAAAATCTTTAGATTATAAATAGGTTTACATAGTCTAAAGATTAGAGAAAGTCGTACCTATACATGTAAACATCTTTGTCTTGGCAAAGCTGTTTCAAACAGAGATGACATGTTTTGAGGAAGCAAAGCTCCGAGATGTTTGGATTGTACCGGTTTGGTCTCAGTGAAGATTTGATGACTATGTTGTTTAGCTTTTCTTTAGAATCTGTTGTCACAAGTTGTAATCCTACAGAGACTTTCGTCATTCTCTCGATCTCTATTCTCTAGTTACAGAAAGAAGAAAGAAGAGAGAGATATGATGTGGGAGATGAAGTAGAATTCAGAAAATATATAAAACAGGAAAGTCACTTTACAGACTGTACCGTTTATAGAGTGATGTGTTTTTTTTATGCCTCACTTAAAACGTGGTATTTAACTATTTTTCCGACGTGACTCTTTTCTTCTCGGAAATTGCTATTTTTGGTGTTTACTATTTTGTTTTAAAAAAAGTGTTTACTAGTATATGTTTTATAAATAATTCAAAAAATTAGCAAATAACCTACACTCAAATCCAATAGTTGAAAATAAACTGAATATGTTGCTCAAAAAAAAACTGAATACAATATATTTTGTGTTATATTCAAAATTTCAAATTAGTTCACCAATGTTTTTTTTGGTTTAGCAAGACTACTAAAACTTGAAAAATTTTAGACAAAAAAAAAGACTACTAAAACCAAAAGTTTTTGATTCTGTAATTCAGAAAACGTGTTTCGTGAATCTTACATCTAGGCTAGAAGTAACTTACGACCCGAGCATTAAAATAAAATAATAATTACTATCTTTAATTCGGTCACGTTTCTGATGCTTTGTTTCTTTAAAACAATCATATCATATAATAATGTTTTTGTTACATGTAAAACGTTATAGGTCATCTGCCACTTCCCTACAAAATAGTTGGTAAACATCCATCGTGTACCATCCCTTCTCTTCAACTTTTTTAATAAGCTAATAAGAGCCTAACTTATTCTATAAGAAATACACTTTATATCACTAGAAAAAAAAATGAATCATAGTAACAGTATTGAAAAAGTAGCAATATAATAAACAAAATTCATCCATAAGTATATTATATAAGCTAAGTAACTGATACTATTCACGAATTTATTTGTAAAGTTCTAAAAGACTTTAATTGTTTTTAAGCTGGGTGTTGTAATGTACATTTACAAGTCGCAATCTCTCTCTCTCCCCAAAACCTTGTACATAAGCAGTAGAATCAGAGACAACCTTATGTCTGTGTATAGCCAAAAAAATGGTGTTCTAATTTTTATACAAAGAAATGAAAGTTCTCAGACGAGCTTTTACTTACAAGTAAAGCTGAATTAGCTCATCGCTTACTACAGATGGAGTGAGAACACCAAGATCAGTGAACAGCATAGTCAAGTACTGAGGAGGAGTGTAGTCTCTCGCAGATCTTTCTACCTCAACCTTAGGAGGCACATGAACACCAAAATCAATAGGTCGCAAAGCCGGTTCTAAGTCCTTTTGATCCAACGGGTAGAGCCGTGCAAACTGCAAGAAAACAACAGAAATTTAGATGATGAATCACAGTGTTTCTGCTATAACATTGAAAAATGTTAAAAGCTTTTGAGTGTTTTACCTTGTAACTCTCTGCAGCTACATAGACTGGTTTGTTCATAGTTTTTGCTAAAAGGGCGATTTGGTAAGTACCCATCATGTTAATCACCCCTCCACTTTCAACTACTCCGTCAGCTCCAACGAACACCATGTCTACTTCATCCATGCTATAGGCAACAGCTGAATCAATCAGAAGCTTCACCGGAACATCTAGCTTTGCAAGCTCCTTAGCTAGCAGCACACCAGTTTTGTCTGGCCTTCCCTCTGAGATCAATTTTTGGTTAGGAAAAACTGGAATGAGATGATCAGAAATCAATCTCAAGTTTAAAGAAAGGCACCTGTGCACAACACTCGAAAGAGTTTCTTGTATTGAGATGCTGTCTTTAGTATTTCGAGTACAACTCTGGAGAAGCCATGAACCAGTATAGTGCACCCATCAAATATGAAATCTTGACTAAGCACTGCAATGATCTTCCGGGCCTGGAGAAGAAAAGAAAATGCATTCCCCGTTCAAACTCTCCTTCTCGTTTTCACCATTCCATCTATCTTTTCTGTAGATAACCACTGACCTTGCACGATATTTCTCCGAACCTCTCAGCACGTCCAAGCACGCGGGACTTGGCTGCATTGAAATCCTCAGATTCTAACGCAGAGGTTCGAGTCACATAGCGCATGAATAGATCACATCCCGCTGTTAAGGATATAGAAGTTGAGTCCCATGCCTGCAAATTTAAGACAAAGCATACATTTTTAGTGATCAACGAACCATCCACCATTGAAAAGATCACTTGAAAGCTACAAGAGGAGCAGTACTCAGGTATAAAATCCACCAAGCACTCAGATAAAAGTTTCGATCTGTCTTGCCATTTAGAGCCACCAGAGAGTGTTAACGATAAAGAAACTCGCAGAACGCAATGCCAAGCAAGAAGAGCTCACAACTCTATAAGATCTCATACAGGCTCAACGCAATGCCACGCCACAAGCTAAACCCCAAGTTATCCTCAGGACATGAAGCAAAAACACTCAAAGCTATGTAGCAAAACACTTCTTTAAAGATTAAATCATACATTTTTAAGAGTTCAACGAGCCTTCTACAATGAAAAAACACTTCAAACCTACAACATGAGCATGACTTGGATATAATATCTGCATCTCCGAAGAGAATATAGCCTCCCACAAGACTCTACAAGTTCTCATGCCGCCTCAGTGCAATCTACAAGCTAAAACCTAAGTTATCGTCAGGGCACGAATCAAAACACTTAACGCTAATTAGCAGAATCGTTAAAGATTAAAGCTTTCTTGAGAAATAACAAGAAACTGATCCAAATCCCCAAGAAAGACGCTTACTTTCAAAGTATCAGAAGCTTTCTTGAGTTCGATTTCGAGTTCCATCATCGTAATCGCTTCGCTGGCCCTAATAACCGCCGCAAGAGCACGAATCGCCGCAACGGCCTCCGCCAGATCAGGCTGCTGCCTCCAGTTGTTGAACTCCTCGATCACGCTAAAAGGTCTTCTTCCCGTCGATTCGGGGTAGCGAAGAAGAAGGGTGGATTGTGCCTGTTCTAGCCAATCGCTCGTCACGATCCTATGGTGCTTCGCTCGCGTTTGGTAGTAAGCCGAAATAGGATTAGGGTTAGGGTTTACCTCTGCCGCCATTGAATCGGAGAGTGGAGGAGGAGAGTTGGATTTGTTGTTGTGATGCTTGTCGAGGACGAACCACGCCGATCTTCTCCACATCGTCAAGAATCCAATTTCAAAGGTAGAGGACCTTGTTGGGGTTTATGCTACTGTACTGGTGATGTTGTAAACGTGATTAATAAACAGTAGTTTTTCTCTTGGCTCCCTGAATATTTATGTTTTCTCATTTACTGCACAAAATTACTCAATCTCACCCACAACAAAATAGTTATCACAATTTACACTTGAGAAGACCGTAGAGCTACTACGATGGCGCAAAGCTAGTGAAGGGGAATGGTGCATGCACCCACAATTTATTAAAAACATAGTGTATCTCTTATTCATATTTCTTAATTAGACCAAAATAGTGTATTATTTCGTTACAGGTTTTATATATACATGTAATGTAAATCAAGGTTGGTCGCATGTGTTTTTAACTTTCCAATATTTACTTACGTTAGGGTCCATTATTCCATAAAAATTCTACTAGCACTGTTGGTAACTAGGCCTAGGCACGGATCGGATTTTGGGTTTTTGAAGGTATTTGTGATTTGCTTCGTATGTCACGGATATCTAATTTTTCGATTTGCTTTGCTTCGGTAAAATACGGATATTCGGAAAAACGGATATCCGGAAAATAAATAGATATTTGCGAATATTTACGAATACTTACGGATATCTTATCTGTTTAGATTAATACAAATAATCTTAAAAATTTGATACAAATTTGTTTTGTAAAATATTTTCTTACATGATATAAAATATAAAAATTAAAAGAAGTAGCGAATCTACATATTTTGTAAAAAATTTTAACTTAGTTAACAATTATAATAACACAAAACTTAAGAAAAAAATTATAATTGTCATATAAATTTTCTCTTCCTTTTATGTAATACTTTTATATAAGTAATAATGAGAATAGAAATTGTCAAATGATATGTTAGAATAATAATTATAAAATTTTATACATTTAAAACTTTAAATATAATCAAAATATACATGTATTTATATATTGCCGGATCGGATCGGATATTCGCTTCCCAAAATTTTAGTATTTGTGATTTGCTTCGATTTTAACGGATATTGAGTTTTAGTATTTGCTTTGCTTTGAAAGCTTATGGATATTCGGAATTTTCGGATCGAATCGAAACGAATAACGAATCGAATCAAATTTAACGAATAAAATGCCCAGCCCTATTGGTAACATGCATTTTCGGCCAAAATTACTTTGGCAGCTTGAGGTCCCGTCCAGTCGATGTCAAGACCAACTCTGAGTGTAATGTACAATTTATACATATTCTAATATTTGTGCACCCAATCACCCATTCAAAAAATGTGTATGCATTGCTGGTAAGCTATAAACCTTTTTTTTTGGTCAAACAGTAAGCTATAAACCTATATGTCAAGTTTTTCGATCTCTAAGGGGAGTGTATTCAACTGAGATTTTTAACTGATTTGTATTAAAATGACAAATCCACTATTATTCAAATATG
Organism: Brassica juncea; assembly: GCA_018703725.1. Classification (NCBI taxonomy): domain Eukaryota; kingdom Viridiplantae; phylum Streptophyta; class Magnoliopsida; order Brassicales; family Brassicaceae; genus Brassica; species Brassica juncea. The sequence goes on along the minus strand of CM031938.1, from coordinate 11,861,760 downwards.
AATTTAAAAACTCACTTAAAATCCAGTATTATTGAATTTGACATTTCGTAAAGTACTTTAAAATCCACTGTTATTGAACTTTTTTTTAAGTTGTGGAGTTTTAAAGTTTTTAGGTGATTTTAGGGTGTTTGAGTGGAGTTTCTTAGTTAAAAAAATTTAAACCCAAATCTGATGGTTTTAGGTGATATTCTAGAGTGGTTTAATAAAAATCACCTAAATCTCTGCAACTTATTGAAATCATTTAAAACTCTATTAAAAATAAAATCACCTCAAATGTTAGATTGAATACACCCCCCTAAAGTTTTTTTGTATGTGTTGTTTTTATGATTTTCCGATTTTTGGATATTTACTCGAGTTTATGGAATTTACATAATACAAGATACTCCGAATATTGTCGATGATCTGTTCATATATGTTTACTTAGTTTAAATTCTTTTTGTGTTAAGAAAAAAGTTTAAGCTCTTTTAACTAATAAAAATAGTTTCTCTCGGCTCTGTTAATAGTTTTGTATTTACATTTACAGCATTAAATTTACAAAATAACTCATTCACATTTCACAACCAAAAAATTATCAATCACAATTTACATTTGAGAAGACCATAAGCTATAACAATACCCATGACGAAAGAATGGTCTACTTGTGGCTCCACCACCATTGTCAAAACATCTTCTCCAAAATCTAAGCCATTAATGTTGTTAGATTGTTTCTTCTTAACTTCTGCCATTAATCTTCCTGATCCATCTTCGATTGTGAAAACCGACACATGATTTACAATCTTACTAGGTGATTTTCCCGTGCTCATGCACAGATATAAATATCTATAAAATAGATATACTATAATAATTTATTTTATTTACTTTTAATTTTAAATTGATTTATAATTTGTATGCAAAATTCATATTAAAAATATTATATTATTTTAATTAGACATATGATTTTAGATATGTTATATTTAGTCGGTTTTGTTGTTTTTATAGTCGATTTAGTTATTATTTGAGTATATACATATATTTCTCTGAATTCAACTATATTATTTTTAATTTAAATATATTAAAATTATAATTAATTTTCTTATTTTTATTCGCTGGTTGTTGTCTTAAATATGTAAATATATTTGATGAAGATTATGTATAACTTAAGATATATTGTGCTTAGAATGAAATAAAAAATAAACTAAAGTGTCCGATTTCAAATAACATAAATTAATATAACGATAATATTCTACAGTCTCATGCATATATATAAATTTTACAAAAGAACTAAATTGTAACAGTTGGTTAATATTTTATTTTCATTTGTTAATAAATTTTGAGTCATTCTATAATTTGCATTTATAAAAGAAATTGTTATTATTTTATTCTTATTGTAGTTAAATCTATGATTTTAGATACAAGTTGGATTAGTCGAGTCACTCATGTTGTGCGTATATTGAGTTAAATATATTCTTTCAAAATCAAACTAAAGTATAATTAATTTTTATTATTATTACGTAAAATCAAATTAACATTATTTATCGTTTAAATGTGCATGTATCTTCATAATATTTATCAAATTATATGTTGGTTTCTTTAAGAAAATAAAAAACAGAGCGATGATCTATAGGAAGTTACATACATAAATAACTATACAATTTTTGGAAGCTTATGAACACATAACAATATTTAAAATAATAGAAATATTTTATAGATTCTAAATAATTTTATGTCTTAGATTTATTAAATGATAAACTGAAATTTATTTTAAATAATCTTAAAAATTAGATTTGCTGGTATTTTGATTATAGTTATATTAAGTTCCACAAAAATAAAAACATAAAATTTAAAATCAAGTTTTAATATCTAGAAAACAAATAATTTTAATAATGACAAAATATAATATATCTCGTTAAAGTATATAGTGTTATGTTATTTTAAAATATTTTGTAATTATTTGATCAAAAGATGTTTTTTGTTAATTGTTTTCTTAATATCTCTTTAAGCAGTTTAAACAAATTGTGAACTTGTAAATTTGGAATATTTCTATTTTGTGAACTTTCCTTTTTTTAATGAAATCATACTATATATACAGATATTTTCATTTTAGTTTTTTAAAAACATTTTAAAATATTTCCTTTTTTATTATATATGTTATTTGGAATTTTTGTAAAAGGAAACTAAATAAAAAATTCAATCATAATATATAAATATAATATTATTAATTCATTAAGGATATCAATATAATCAACCATCGTGAGAGTTAACGTGAATACTACCACTACAAGAAAACACAACTTTAGCGACGAAGTTTAACGAGGAAAATAAAACCTCGTAAAATAACGTCGCCTTTACGAGTTACTTACGAGGAAACTAAAAAGCAACGTCAGTTCGTCGTAAATTAATGAGGAAAACATTTCCACGTAAAAAAGACGTAAGGTAACGTGGTTCTTACGAGGAAAATTATGTTCCTCGTAATGTCGACGTAAATATAGCGTGTCCTTTACGAGGAAAACCTTTGCGTGTAAATAACGACGAAATTTCGAGTCTACCAAACTTGGTAGGTGTAACACGTTTTTTTCGGCTACCTAACAAAATTTCGTGGTTAATTCGTAGTAAAATCTCAACTACCAGATTCGAAAATTTCCTATAAATATGAACCTTTGAAGATCATTTTAAACACACCAAGAAGAAAAAAAATAAAAACGTGAAAGAAAAAAAATGTCGGGCTCCGGGAATATTTTCGAGTTGCGGAGGTGGATGTATATGCATAGAGATGCTAACGGGAGAGTGATTAAAGAATACCTTGCGGGGCTGGAGACATTTATGCATCAGGCAGATTCCACACCGCTGGCCCAAGAAAGTGGTAAGATGTTCTGTCCTTGTCGGAAATGCAACAATTCGAAATTGGCAAATCGTGAAAATGTTTGGAAGCATTTAATAAATAGAGGTTTCATGCCAAATTACTATATCTGGTTTCAACATGGAGAAGGTTATAATTATGATGAGAATCATGAAGCTAGTAGTAGTAATAGCAATTTTCAGGAAGAACAACCGGTTGATCATCATCATTTGCATAATGAACATAGTTACCATCAAGAAGAGCATATGGTAGATTTTGATAGGGTTCATGATATGGTAGCTGATGCATTCGTAGCTCATGATGAAGATGAAGAACCTAATATAGATGCAAAAAAGTTTTATGAAATGTTAGATGCTGCGAATCAGCCACTTTACAGTGGTTGTAGAGAAGATCTCTCTAAATTGTCGTTGGCAGCTAGAATGATGAATATTAAAACTGATCACAATCTACCTGAAAGTTGCATGAATGAATGGGCAGACTTGTTTAAAGAGTATTTGTCGGAAGACAATGTGTCTGCTGATTCTTATTATGAGATTCAGAAACTGGTTTATAGTCTTGGCTTGCCTTCAGAGATAATAGATGTTTGCATTGACAATTGCATGATCTACTGGGGAGATGATGAGAAGTTAGAAGAATGTCGATTCTGCAAGAAGCCACGATTCAAGCCGCAAGGACGGGGACGTAACAGGGTACCGTACCAAAGGATGTGGTACCTACCAATTACAGACAGATTGAAAAGATTGTACCAATCAGAGCAGACTGCTGGGAAGATGAGATGGCATGCCGAGCACACTCAGACGGATGGTGAGATGACTCATCCATCAGATGCAAGAGTCTGGAAACATTTCAACAAAGTACATCCAGAATTCGCTAGCAATAGCCGGAATGTGTATCTCGGATTATTCACAGATGGATTTAGTCCATTCGGAATGTCAGGGAGACAATATTCATTGTCGCCACTCTTTCTTACGCCATACAACCTGCCATCGGAGATGTGCATGCAACGGGAGTTGCTATTCTTGGCCATATTAATACCTGGTCCGAACCATCCAAAAAGATCTCTGGATGTTTTCCTACAACCACTGATAAAAGAGTTGAAGGATTTGTGGTCAACAGGGAAGAGGACGTATGACTGCTCAACGAAGACGAATTTTACGATGCGAGCGATGCTTCTGTGGACCATAAGTGACTTTCCTGCCTATGGGATGTTATCTGGTTGGACTACACATTGGAGATTAGCTTGTCCATATTGTAATGGAATGACAGATGCGTTTCAACTGAAGAATGGTAGGAAGACAAGTTGGTTCGATTGTCACCGTCGATTTCTTCCCATTGGCCATCCGTACCGAAGAAACAAGAAATTGTTTAGGCACAAAAGAGTTGTGAGAGACACTCATCCTCCATATTTAACTGGACAACAAATTGAAGCGCAACTCGATTACTATGGAGCTCTGGAAACAGTTCCTCGTGGTGGTAGTTGGCATGTCCCAGGTAATATGCCTGATTTTTACGGTGTTCCACAACTTAAAGCAGAAGTTGTGGAACACCTTCAGGAGAACATTCCCATCTTATTGTGCAACGTGGAGAAAATATTTCCTCCGGGATTTTTTGATGTCATGGAGCATCTAGCCATCCACCTCTCATATGAGGCATTGCTTCGTGGACCTGTACATTATGGTTGGATGTATCAGTATGAGCGAGCCATGAAATATTTGAAGGGAAAAGCCAAAAACCTCGCAAAAGTTGAAGGTTCTATAATTGCTGGAAGTTTGACGGAAGAAACTTCTCACTTCACATCGTACTACTTTGGGTCAAAAGTACGTACCCGTAAAAGAGCTCCTAGAAGATATGATGATGGTGGTGTCGCGCCAACATATGCAGTTGCTGGTGTTCCAGACATCTTTAGCCAGATTGGGCGACTCGGTGGGAAATCAAAAGAGGTTTGGTGGTCGAGTGAAGAAGACGCCCATAGTGCACACACCTATATTCTACTCAATTGCGAAGATCCATTGATGCGTTATTTTGAAAGGTACATATGGACACTTCTAAACACACATAATAAATATAAATTATATAATTGTGAAATTAAGATTAATTGATATAAAATATGATTTTACAGCTTATTTGTTTCTCAAGTCGAAGAAACATTCCCAGGTATATCCACAAGTGACGTAGACAAAAGGAAAGATCAACACTTTATTAAGTGGTTGAAAAATCAGGTATTAATTTTTACAGCTCGATCAAATTATTTTTCATTCATTATAATATATACTAATATTTCAACGTTCTTTTTTTTTAAAGGTTGATTATGACGACGATGCAGATTATCCTAAATGGTTACACGAAGTAATTCAATCTCCACATGTAAAGGTCACCACATCACAGATGTATTTCACACGAGGCTATACTTTTCACACATATGAGTATGGTAGACAGCGGGCGACCAGTAACTATGGAATATGTGTGAAAGGGGAAACAGATTTCTACGGGATCTTGACGGAGATTATTGAAGTCGAATTTCCAGGGATATTGAAGCTGAATTGCGTCCTCTTTAAATGTGAATGGTTCGACCCTGTCGTCAATAGAGGTGTTCGGTTTAACAAATTTGGTGTAGTTGATGTCATTGGTGGACGAAGGTACAACAAATTTGAGCCTTTCATCTTAGCTTCACAAGCAGACCAAGTTAGTTTCCTTCCATACCCTCGGATGAGAGAATCAGAAATAAATTGGTTATCTGTGATCAAAGTTACACCTCGTGGACGAATCATAAGTGGAGAAGAACCACCATTGCAAGAAGAACAGATAAATGTAGTCGAGGAACCTGAAGCTGCCACAGACGACATACTTCTCATTGATCCGCATAATCATGAGTACGAAGATCTTACCGACGATGCGACGGACGAAGCTGTTGAAGACGAATTTAATGAAAATGATGATGTTTTTAGTGATGACGAGAATGTCGATGTATCCGATTGATGTACGTATTTGTATTGATGTATGATTGATTTTCAGACTTAAGAAATTGTGGTTTTCGGATTGTGGAATGGAATAAAAAGATTGAGGTTAAAGGGAAGATGGTTGGGGTTTGGAATATATGAAGTAGAAGATAAGGAATATGGGGTTTGAGGTTTAGGTTTTGGATTTTAGGGATTTAAACATAAACCTCGTTATTTCCACGTAAAATAACGTGGTCTTTACGACGAAAGTGAGAATTAAAAACATGGGCCTCGCGATTTCCACGTAAGCACAAATCGTCGTAAAGACCTCGTAAGCTTACGTGGAAATAACGAGAAACATTTAATTATTAAAAAAAAAGAAACACGTTAATTCCACGTAAGCACAAATCGTCGTAAAGACCACGTTAGCTTACGTGGAAATAACGAGGTTTATGTTTAAATACCTAAAATCCAAAACCCTAAACCATAAACCTTATCTTCCTTATCTTCTACTTCATATATTCCAAACCCCAAATTCTAAACCAAAATCCTAAACCCTAAACCCTATCTTCCTTATATTCTACTTCATATATTCCAAACCCCAAATTCTAAACCAAAACTCTAAACCCTAAACCGTATTTTCCTTATCTTCTACTTCATATAGTCCAAACCCCAAATTCTAAACCAAAATCCCAAACCCTAAACCCTATCTTCCTTAGAGATTGATGGGTTGTATAAGAAGTAGAGGTTGAAGTTATAAGAAGTAGAGGTTGAAGTTATAAAGTTATAAGAAGAAGGGGTTTGGGGTTTTGGTTTGTAAGGATTTAGAAAAAATCCTCGTTATTTCCTCGTGGAAATAAGCACGGGCCTCGCGATTTCCATGTGAGTTCACGTGGAACTGACGAGGAATACGGGAAACGAAGAGACTTGCCTAGTTATTTCCTCGTTAACTCACGAGGAATTAACAAGAAAAACTACATCTATATATACCAAGACCATTTTGTCACAATTCAGAATTCATAAATATTAAAAAGAAGAGAGAATCTTAAAAAAAAGAGAAGAAATGTCTGGAATCACGAGTGCGAAGACACGGTCTCTTCCCACTTGTGATTCCAGTATCTTTCTTCTCTTTCTTTGAAGAATTCTTTAAAAATAGAAGAAATATCTGGAATCACGAGTGGGAAACACACGGGCTCTTCCCACTTACGATTCCAGCAATTACATAAATCCTAAAATTATAATTTAGGGTTTAGAGTTTTGGATTTTAGGGATTTAATAAAGATCCTCGTTAGTTCCTCGTTACCGGGAAACACGGGACTCGCGATTTCCTCGTACAGGATAACACGGGCCTCGCGATTTCCTCGTAAAGGAAAACACGGGCCTCGCGATTTCCTCGTAAAAGAAAACACGGGCCTCGCAATTTCCTCGTTAGATTACGTGGTTTTTACGTGGTAATATATCCTATATATACACCCACGAACTCTCTCAGTTTCTCATTTCCTCTCCACTTCCTCTCTAAAACCATGGTAAGTCCTCCCTCTTTCCTTTGATTAGTTTAGGGTAGTTTAGGTGGTTAGTGTAGGGAATAGATAGGTTTATGGATTTTAGGTTAATTAGTGTTGATTAGGTGATTAATTAGGAATTTATTATATAAAAATGCTAATTTTGAATGTTAATTTTGAATGTTTTTTTAATAGGTACGAAAGAACAAACTTACTGCCCACTACAGACAGATGTTCGGTGCGCCGGGTAGTAATTTACACCCCGGTTCTTCTTCTACAGCACCTAGTTCTTCGGGTCCGGATTGCGTCCCAGAGACTCAGTCTTCTCAGAGAGTCTCTCCTTCTGATGTACAATGGGTTGCACCACCGGCTCCTCATGATCATCATGTCCTAGAGGTGCCACCTCCTGTGCCACCTCATGTGCCTCCACCGATGGCTGCGGAGATGCCGGCGGAGATGCCGGCTCCCATTCATCCCGATCTGATAGTGCCGCCGAGTGCTCCTTACTCACAGTACACTGTCGAGGACATTCTCTCTCAGCCAGGCAGAGAAGGTTTACCAGTCCTAGACCCCGACCGACCGGACGGAACTTTGTGGTATGTTACATTTTTTACATTCTTTTAAAAATTTTTTAATAACATTAGTATCTAATTTATACTTTAAATTTGTTTTTTTTTAGGTTTGGGGTTGACCCTTGTCTCGCATCAGACGTAACCGACACGATGAAGGGTTACTTCTCCATGCCACATCCAAACTGGAAGAAGACGCCTGTCTACATCAGAAAGACGTGGTTCAAGATTTTTGCTGTAAGTTACTTTTAATTTATTTATATATATATATATATATAATATTATTTTTTAATTTATATTTCAAATTTTTTTAATACTAATTATTAACTCTTTTTTTTTCTGTTACAGCAAAAGTATCATTGGTCCTTGGGGGTCAATGAGAAGGTGAGGAAAGCGTTCAACGGTAAGGTGAAAGCTCGCCTGTTGGACACGGTCTCCAACTGGAAGGGGGACTGGATCGTGAAGGGATATGAGCGTGGTAAACCCGTTGAGCTCACCATTGAGGTGTGGGATGGCCTCATCCGTTATTGGAAAACTCCTGACGCCATAAGAATCGCCCAGGCTTGCTCTGCCTCCCGTAACACGGTAGATGAGCATGGTCACGGGCCGATGCTTCACTCTACGGGCCAAAAACCCCACGCCGCTATCCGTTTGGAGATGGTATGTAATTAAATATTGAATTTAATTAATTTCTTTTATATAATATATTTATATATACTAACTCTCTAAAATGTTTTGTAGGCCAAAGGGACGGGACAGCTCCCGACTCTTATGCAACTTTACGAGAAGACCCACAAGAACAAGTCGGGTCGATTCGTAGATCCTAGGTCCGAGCAAATCTTCAATGAAGTTGCTGACCGGGTTCAAGAGCGTCAGACCCAGCTGACACAGCAGTCTACCGACGGACTACCCATCACCTTATCCACAGTTGAAGTGGATAGGATTTACGAGGTAAATTTTTAAAAATTATAATTTTTAAATTATTCATTTAATTTAACTTTAAATTTTACTAACAATAATTTTTTTTTGGTTTTTAAGGTTGTCCCTAAGAAAAAGGGACGTACGTTGGGGATTGGTTCCGTCAACGATGTTCCGAGAGCAACATCGTCTTATGGTCAGAGACGGGAAGACGAGGTCACGGAGCTGCGTAACGAGTTGGCCTCGACAAACACAGCGTTCACAGCTCGACAGGGTGTAGCGAGGGCTTCTTGGACGTTATAGCGGCCACAAATCCGGAATGGGAGTCCTTGTTGAGGAACTTGCGACGACAAAATCCTATTCCAGGCGAGTCGACAATCGAGGCCCATAACGAGGCGGATGTAGAGAGGAGGAGTGATGAGTTCTACCAAGCGATGAACGAGCCGTAGTTTTTTCTTTCCTTTTTATTCGTTGTAAATATAAATTATAATTATTTATGAATAAATATATTTTTCTTTTTATTAGTTGTGTATTTTATAATTCAAATTTTATAATTATAATTAAAAATATAAATATTTTTCTAATTATATTTTTTTTAATTATGTATATAAAAATCGAAGTAAATTCCTCGTTAAATCACGAGGAAATAACTTGGTAAGCCTAACGTGGTCTTTACGAGGATTATCTTTCGAGTACATTACGTGTCTTTCACGTGGAAAGTTTACGTGGAAATGACGAGGAAAATTAACGTGGAATTTACGAGGAAATGTTTTCGTGATTTTTACGTGTAATTAACGATAAAATATTTACGTGATATTGACGAGGAAACTTTTCGTGGTCTTTACGAGGAAACTTAGCGAGTTCCTTACGTGGAAAGCTTACGTGATCTTTACGACGAATTATTGTACTTGGTCTTTACGACGAAAACTTTTCCTCGCTAATTGACGTGGAATTGGCGAGGAAATACGCGTTACGACGAATGTTTAACGACCAAACATTTTTCCTCGCTATTTCCTCGTAATGCCTCATTAACGACGAATTCACGAGGAATTCAGCCGTCGTTAATCTTGTGTTTTCTTGTAGTGTACACATAGAAAACTGACTTCGAGATAACAAGATTGTTGATCATCTTTACTAGATTCCATTACAACTTTGTAAGACGAAGATGAACCTCTTGGCGAAATCTTGAAGTTCTTTCTTAGTCGAAATCTTGTCCCAGTTGAGTTGCATCCTTCGCAAGATTTGAATAATCTAAACCTTTGTTGAAATCCAAACAAGACTTCTCCGTATAAGTCCATAAGGTAAATGATGTAGCGCAACATCGAGAGTATGGGCCTTCGTCTTCGACGGGTCTTGAGTGTCAAGACAAATTCGTTTCAAGAATAGAACTTCTTTTATTTGTATGGATAATTACTTATGCTTTATAGATAAGGACTATAGATTACGTAGAATCTTCTTTTCTTCCTTATAAACATCTAGGTAGCATCATTGTATTCTTTAGACTTATTTTTATTGATTGCAATTGCAAATACAGAGCTTTTCAGCACTTAGAATAGTCCTCTAAAACTTTATTTTGCCTTGTTGAGAGTATCAACAATTCATAAGACCTTCTTGTTCGAGTTGAGAGGATCAACAGTTTAAGGATTTATTGGTTCGTTATCAAATCCCTAGTTATTAAGCTTCCGCTCTCTATCAGTTGGTATCAGAGCTAAAACGGTTCTATTATCATGCCGCCGAATAAGAATCTGCAACAACAAAGGGAAGAGCAAGCTTTTGTCTTGCGAGAAATATTCACGAATTTTGAACAAAATTAATGCGACAAGTTATGAAACTGCATGGAACCTATTCTACACGCACTCCACCAACCATATGTTTTACCTCAATGGGATGATGTTTTCTTGGATGAAGAAGTTGAAGAAACCGGTGATCTTCTCAAAGAGATTCATGGAGATCCGATATTTGATGTCTACGGTGATGAGGATCCAATATTTGGTGAGGAATCCAACATCAAGTTCATAGGAATTCAAGAGGTCGATGACATTAATTATGTACCAACAGAACATGTCCAAGAGATCGACGAGTCTTGCATGATGGACGAAGCTACATGCCAGGATACGAGAAACCAAGTTATGTGCCGTTTCCCTGCAAGTCATAATCAGATGTTCCATAACGAGCCTCCAGATCAGTGTTGTGTCGATTTTTTTTTGGTAAATCACCATCGGTATATCAAGAGAGAGCCGCCAGATTGGGATAGCAATAACAGAATTTTTCTTCGAGTTGAGGAAACTCTCTTCCCAGAGATTAATAATGACCATGTTGTGGACGTGGATAGTGATAAGCACCATGATCTTTTTCAAATAGATCCCTGCGGAACCGGTGTTTTATATCAGTATTTATGAAGATGGTGGTCATGTTGCACATAATGGAAAGAGCATAAACTTAACAGAAGTTGAACAGATGGCAAGCAGAAAACATCTCGAACTCTTCGTCAATGTGTGATTACAAGAGATGATTTTCTTGTGATCCAAGAAACATATCAAAGGAACAAAGACAACCAAATGTGCACTACAAAAACTGACTCGGTGACTTGGCCTTGTAGAAAAGTGGAGCAATTTCTCTCTTGCTGCATGTTCCCTTTGACAGTGGGAATCAATCATCGTTTGCTCTTCACGAAAAGATATATAATCCATTAACGCGGCCTAGTGTACATTTTGAACACCTTGTTCAAAGAGTTGGGCAGTCAACGAAGAAAACACTAGTCTCCAAAGGTTTGTATTGGATATCCTTTCCAATGATAATACAACCTGGGGCAGAACTAAAAACGTCATCACTTCATCAAGATAAGACTACATCTCCGCCAAGAGAGAAAGATTCATCTGGCATACAATTGTATTTCTCGTGTCCTATCATTTTTGTCAAGATATTGGGAGTTCATTGCATTAAAAAGGCTGGGAGAATTTCTCGACGCATTCAGAGATTTGCTTGGAAGCATTCGCCGGATACAGTGGGCTACTTTGACCGCTTTGATGTGCGAAATATGTGGTATTGTGCTTCATTTTTGCTGAGACTTCTGACTAAAATATTGGGTGCATCTATATGTTTCAATATGTTACGTGTAAGAGGATGTTCTTCACATGTTTGGAGATGGCGTGATGGTACATTTTTAAGCTACGAGACAAATGTGGGTCAAAGCATTGCTGTGAGTCATCACTATGTACAGTACATCAGTTGGTGTCTGATCTCAAACAACATAGGGAGATCGTATATGCCACATTTCGATATGGGAAGTTGTTCACGTCTCGGACAAAAGAGCCTCGTGATGAGCTGGGGTCCAGAGAGACCCCTTCTATGAAGCAACAGTTGCAGGACAATCTCCATTTAGATTTAGCGTCACAAACATCAACGGCAGTCCCATGTTATACAGGTCGCACTGTTCTTTTTGGGCTGGTGGTGTTCTATTTTGGTTATGTTTATGATATGGTTTTCAGCATATATATTGAAGAGCCAATATTTGGTGTTTACAATGGAGAGCTACAAGTTCAGATATTTGTTTTCTCTTCATACAAGTACGCTAGGAATCATGTATCTATAAATCTGCTGCTGACCATTTCAGAGATTATCAACAAGAGCATTCAAGACGGTGGACTTAATACAATATTTTTTTACACTGGTGCTCTGAAGCATTTTGTGGACGAAGGTGGAACGTTTACAGTTGCAGGTAACAAAGAATTGAGCAGTGTTGATTATGACGTTCATATAATCAGAAGGGTTTGGGTATTGGGAATAACATTGTTTCCATCATACATGTGTTGTATCGTTAGAGAACGATCGTCAGTTTTTTTGTCGTATCCTTTCTCCTGCTACTCTTGGCTTTAGTCTATATGCGGCAAGTGGTCATGAAGTATGGAGTATGAGCAGTGTTGGGGTAACAAAGCTCTCTTTTGTTCATAACAAAGTTGATTACAAAGAGACAACAAGCTCTGTTTTCAGTTATTGTGCCGAGAGTGTTACCAGCTTTATTAAAGAAGCAAACTCCCGTCCAGAATTGCAAGAGAGACTCTTGTCTTCTTGTCTTTGGATGCCTCATTATGATTCTTTTATGGCTTTTGATTTCTCTGGTAAAAAGGAGTTTCAATTCTTCTGGCACCATTGACTACCACAACTTGTGGGCTTCCTCTCGATCCTTTTACAACCGTTTCGGTCATGGCCTTACCGCCCTTGTCAATTACGTGGCACTGCAGAGCTTCTAAGCAACTAATAGATATATTTTCTGCAGACACGTGAGGTACAAGTCACATCAGCAGCTTGTGTCTGTAGGATTAACGGTACTTGCGCTTCAAGCAACCATTTGGTTAGTTGTTTTGGCTATGAGAGATGTGATGCAACACGAGTGCAACACATTTCCATTGAGAAGAGTGGGATTTACATGGCGTGTAATGAACCAGATCCAGGGAATAATTTATGTGGCACTTTATGGTGATTCAACTTTGGGTTTGTATGATGAAGCCTTGGAGCCAATATATTGTGATCTTCTCCGCATTTGTGGCCTTGGAATTCATTGGCTTGATGGATTAACCAGCAAAACTTCTACTGTCCACATCAAGAATGCATCTGGTGATCAGAGTTGTGTGGTTCCGTTTGAGTCTACAGATCTGGTGTGGTTTGACATAAATAACCTGATTGTTTGCCTCCTTTATTGCAAACGTCAGGAGTTCCTAGTGGCAGCTCATGTTTCCAACGAATTGAAGTGGAAAACGATAGGAACGATTGAAGTGTTAGTGTGTATCTATTCCTACACTATACAACTACAACAGACATACACCTTCTTCACATGGCAAGCACTTGAAGAGCCGGATTCGCGGGCGAATCCTTTCTCACCCGGAAGGACTGATGTAGCGCAACATCGAGAGTATGGCCTTCGTCTTCGATGGGTCTTGAGTGTCAAGAAAAATTCGTTTCAAGAATAGAACTTCTTTTATTTGTATGGATAATTACTTATGCTTTATAGATTAGGACTATAGATTACGTAGAATCTTCTTTTCTTCCTTATAAATAGCTAGGTAGCATCATTGTATACTTCAGACTTATTTTTATTGATTGCAATTGAATTGCAAATACAGAACTTTTCAGCACTTAGAGGAGTACTTTAAAACTTTAATTTGTCTTGTTGAGAATATCAACAATTCAAAAGACCTTGTTCGAGTTGAGAGGATCAACAGTTCAAGGATTTATCGGTTCGTTATCAAATCCCTAGTTATTAAGCTTCCGCTCTCTATCAGTAAACTTCAGGGCAACTCTGGAATCATAATTATCCACTCGATAGAGTAAGTTTCCTTTGGAATCAAAAACTGTGCAGCCTTTGCTATGGTACACAAGAGATCTCATCCAAATCGTGAAATTCTCTTGATCCGTCGTCAAGTACGGCGAGCTCTTGATTTCTCCGATGCTGGAGGTCACCGGTAATTCTTGGACAGGATAAATCTGCACCATGTTCTTAGCTGGAAAATCCCCAAACACCGTCGTTTCTAAGTATTTGTATGTGTTGAAAAACTTCTATGTCGACAGTATGTGTCTTGTTCATATATATAATGTCCACTTTATCATATACGAAGGATATATTCCTATTTTTGTGCAATAAAAGAAGGATATGTATATTTGAAGGTTTCATCCACATGTTCAATGTGAGATATGACCAAAAATACGAAAAAGTATTATTTAACGACGTTAACTATTTAAAATATTATACATATACATGTAGAAAGGTCGTTATCACATGGATAATATGAGATTCGAAATTTATAAATGCATATAGAAACAAATAATAAATTAGTTTGAATTATTACCCATCTTTACAATTATTAGTTCCGAGGTTTAGAGCATCTTCAACTTCACTCCATCTTTTACTGCAAAATAAAATGGGAAATAGAGTGGGAAATAGATTAATAAAGAAAGGAAAAAGTGATTACTCCATATATGGAATAATTATTATAAATCATATGGTGGACGCTCTATAATCACATGAGAAAGGAAGAGACGGTCCATACTATGTTTTTCTTTTACTTATCTACTTTGTATTTTTCCATATTTGTATTTACCTTTTACTAGTTAGATTAGAAATTGTTAGTTTTCTATTTATCTTATGACGGTCTATTTATTACGGTTTAAACCTTGTATATATATGGAGCCTTTAGGCTATGGAATGATATAAGTTTTTCTTACTGATTCACAACAAGTTATCAGCACAAGTTGTTCTCTAAAAACCCTAGCTAAAATTCGACCACCTCTAAACCCTAATCAAGCCGCCAACTACTTTCTCATAAACCCTAATCCTAATTTCCTTTTCTGGTTCGAGATCATCCCATAAACCCTAGATCGATCGACGTACCACCACGCGCATCGATCGATATTGGTTCAACCGACATAGATCAAGATCCATCCGACTTGCATCCCTCCGAGCAGTTTCAATCCGACCAAGGAGCTTCCGTTCTTGCGGCCAGTACCAGCTCGTGATCTCCTTCTCTTTGGTGGTCCGGTTTTCAACCCTTCAAATCTTAAGGTAATTAAAATTCTAAACCCTAAAACCCATAAAACAAATTGGTTGTTTTGATAAAGTTTAAAACCTAAAATTTGAAATCTCTAATGTTGAAAGCCCTAAGATAACAGATCCCAAAACCCTTATTGAGTAAATCGGAGCTCTCAAGTACGATAGAGATTGTTTTAAACAATTAAACTCAAAACCCTAAAAAGTTTTGAATCTCAAAATCCTATGATCATCCTAAATCTTATGATCATATCGTGTCCCTAAATCGACAGATTCCCTATATCGATTTTAGATATGAAACTTCAGATTGTTTAAATGATCATATCGTGTCCCTTAAACCCCTTTGTTCTTAATGATCAAATCGAAAACCCTAGAAATCGATCACCCCCTTTTTCCTGGTCGATTTCATAAACCCTAAAATTAAATCGAATCTGTTTAAATTGATTGACTGCTTGCTTGATTTTAATTGAGATTAAAAATTTGGGCTTCTCTGTCTCGAATATCGATCGACATGCCATTGCACGTGTCGATCGATGATGTCTCGTGTCGTTTGATTTTTAATTATAAAATCCTGATAATGATTGTGTGATTATTTAAATCCGAATTTTGAATCACCTAGAAACAAATTGGTAGGATCTCATCCGAATTTGTTGTTTGAATTAACTAAAAATTGTTTGAGATTTCTTGTTTCATAAATTATTAGAAACTGTGATTGCTAAGGTGTTTTAAAATCCGGTTGCATTGAAAATCATATATAATCTGATTGTCCATATTAGTAGCTGTGTGGCTTATATTGCATTCATGTTTGATCAATAGGTCGATCGATCGACCTGCCATTGCACGTATCGATCGATGATGCTTCACGTCTGTCGATCGATGACTCTATAGGAGTATCGATCGATCCGCCTCTAGCAAGCGTTAGGATTGATGATTCATTATAGCCGTGTGTCTTCATCCAGTATGGTCGTGTGACCTAATGGTCATGTGACCTAAAGCATTATAACCTTGATCATATTGTTTGCATCATATATACTTGTTAGAAATTTTTTTTGATGCGTGTGCCATAGAGTATTGATATAAAGATACAAAATTTCTAAAAGTATATATATATATATATATATATATGTTTGATTTCAGATGTCGAAAATCAATAACCTGGATTTTTCTGTCATAAATATCTCTGGAGACAATTAATTACAATGGGCTCTTGATACAAAGATCATTCTAAAATCCAAGGGTCTCGGTGACTGTATTACCGAGAATAACAGTGCCAACGAAAAAGATCGTTATGGGGCAATATTATTTATTCGCCATCATCTGATTGAGAGTCTCAAAAATCAGTACTTAACCATTGAGAATCCTCTAGAACTTTGGAATGCATTGAAACAGAGATACGATCATCAAAAGACGATCATGTTACCAAAGGCTAGATACGAATGGAAAAACCTCAGGATCCAAGACTTTAAGTCTATGGATCAATACAACTCAGAAATGTTTAAGATCGTGTCTAAACTTAAACTATGTGGTGAGGATATAACAGAGGAAGATATGCTTGAAAAAGTTTCTCTACCTTCCACACAAGCAATGTGTTGCTTCAGCAACAGTACCGTGCAAAAGAATTCAAGACTTATGCAAGCTTGATTTCATGCTAATTACTTGCTGAGAAAAATAATGAGTTACTGATGATGAACAGTGAGGTGAGACCTCCAGGATCCACACCATTACCTGAAGCCCATGCGGCCACTGAGGCTGATAAAGAGGCTAACCACGTCCATCATGGTAAACCACACGGTCGAGGCCGTGGTGGATGGAGAGGACGTGGCCGTGGTCAATATAATTCACATGGCCGCGGAAGAGGTAACCAATCTGGTCGAGAACATAACCAGGGACGCTCGTTTGGACGAGGTCATGGTCGAGGCCGCGGATCTTCATTCAAACCGTAGCACTCAAACAACTCGACCAAATATGTATGTCATAGGTGTGGAATGAGCAACCATTGGGCAAAGACTTGTAGGACTCAAAAGCATCTAGTTGAGCTATACACAGAAAGTATGAAAGGGAAGAATCCTGAAGCCCACATGGTGATCCATGATGATGAGAACGATTTTGATCATGAAAAAGATGATCTTATGGAATATGAAACTTCAGATTGTCTAAAAGATTGATTTCGACATTTGTGTGTTCTTTGCTTGTTCTTTGTTTGGTTTTTTTATTTCTATCTTGTCATTTCCTTGAAACTATCTTATTAAAAACTTAATAATAAATGAATGGCTATCATATTGAATCTAAGGGCGAAGGAGACAAAGAGTTCCTTCAAATCTATGATATCGCCCAAGGCCATAAGAAAGTCTTAGAATCCATTCCCGCACTCTCTACTTGTCTTTATCATGCTAAAGTCAGTATGATTGAGGCCAATGCCACATTTAACAAAACAGCCATCAAAAATTTCACTTTATGGCATGACCGGCTGGGTCACCCCGGGTCAACTATGATGCGTAAATTGATTGATAATACAAGCGGCCATTCACTAATAGAAAAAAGAGTTATCCCTAAACACTTAATGTGTACTGCTTGTTCACAAGGGAAACTCATAGTAAAGCCATCACCTATTAAGGTGAAAAAGGAAACTATTAATTTTCTGGAAAGAATACAAGGAGACATTTGTGGACCAATACATCCACATTGTGGAACATTCAGATATTTTATGGTCTTTATTGATGCATCGACCAGATGGTCGCATGTCTGTCTCCTATCGACCCGCAACTTGGCATTTCCAAGATTGCTAGCTCAGATAATAAGACTACGAGCTCACTTTCCAGATTTTCCTTTGAAGACTATACGTCTTGATAATGCTAGTGAATTTACGTCCCAGGCGTTTAGTGATTATTGTATGTCCATGGGGGTAACAGTGGAACACTCCGTGGCACATGTACATACACAAAATGGCTTAGCTGAATCATTTATAAAACGAATACAGCTGATTGCCCGACCATTACTCATGAGGTCGAGGCTGTCGGTTTCAGCATGGGGACATGCAGTCCATCATGCGGCCGGGCTTATACGCATCAGGACATCTAGTGAACACAAATATTCTCCATCCCAATTACTAACGGGTCATGAGCCAGACGTCTCCCATCTAAAAACCTTTGGCTGTGCGGTTTATGTTCCTATTGCTCCACCACAGAGAACAAAGATGGGACCACAAAGATGGATGGGAATATATGTTGGATTTGACTCCCCCACAATTATAAAATATCTTGAGCCAACTACGGGTGATTTATTTAAGGCCAGGTATGCGAATTGTCATTTTAATTAATCCGAACTTCCAGCATTAGGGGGAGATAATAAGCTGGTAAAAGAAATATCATGGAATCAGACATCCATAAATTGGCAAGATCCTCGGACTCAGGTGTGTAGGTGTGTGATCTTGAGGTCCAGAAAATAATACATTTGCAAAAGCTAGCTAATCAATTGCCAGATTCCTTTGCTGAACCGAAAAGAGTGACTAAGTCACATGTACCAGCTATTAATGAACCAGTTCGGATTGATGTTCAAGAGGGACACAATCAAGTTGCTACAGATTCCAAAACACGTTTAAAACGTGGTAGACCAATTGGTTCCATAGATAAGAAACCTCGAAAAACAAAGAAAGATGCTATATCCGAGGTTGTAACCCCATACAAGGAAGTGGCCGATCTTACCCGAGATGAGAGCACACATAAATCCATAGAAATGGATATTGGTCCGGACGTACCAAGCAGTGATCCTCGGGACGCCGGGATTCATGGTACTGATGGTCCGGACAATAATGAGATCTCAATAAATTATGTCCTGTATGGAAAACAATGGAATAGAAAAGATGTCAACATCACATATATATTTGCTTATGAGGTAGCACTCGAACTAATGGATAATGAGAATCAAGAACCCACGTCTATATTTGAATGCATGCAAAGAAAAGATTGACTTAAGTGGAAAGAAGCCATAAACGTGGAGTTAAACTCTTTAAGGAAGAGAGGTGTTTTCGGTCCAATAATCCGAACACCAAATGATATAAAACCAGTGGGATACAAATGGGTCTTTGTGAGGAAGAGAAATGAGAATGGTGAAGTCGTGAGGTATAAATCCCGACTTGTGCACAAGGATTCTCACAGAGACCAGGAATCGATTATGAGGAAACATATTCCCCTGTGGTGGATGCAACCACTTTTAGATTCCTGATAAGTCTGACCATAAGAGAAAATCTAGATATGAGATTGATGGATGTCGTTACAGCATATCTATATGGCCCACTGGATAATGAAATCTATATGAAAGTCCCAGAGGCTATTGAATTGAAAAATAAAGAGAGCTCTCGTGAACAACATTGCATAAAGTTGAATAAATCACTTTATGGACTGAAACAATCTGGCCGGATGTGGTACAACAGATTAAGTGAGTACCTAGTAAAAGAAGGATACAGAAATGATCATATCAGTCCATGCATTTTCATAAAGATATTCGAAAATAAGGGCTTTGTGATTATAGCAGTGTATGTTGATGATTTAAACATCATTGGAACCTCTGGAGAGATTTCCCAAACAGTCGAATATCTAAAGAGAGAATTCGAAATGAAAGACCTAGTCAAAACAAAATTTTGTTTGGGATTACAACTTGAGTACATAAATGATGGAATCTTTGTGCATCAAATGGCATATACAGAAAAAATACTCAAGAGATTTAATATGTCCGAGTCTCACCCTTTGTCCAGCCCTATGGTCGTGAGATCTCTGGACTTGGACACGGATCCATTTCATCCCAAGGAGGACGTTGAGGATGTCCTTGGTCCCGAAGTGCCATATCTCAGTGCCATTGGAGCATTGATATATTTAGCAACTCACACAAGGCCTGATATATGCTTTGCTGTGAACCTACTGTCTAGGCTTAGCTCCTGTCCGACCAAAAGGCACTGGGACGGGATAAAACATGTTCTTCGTTACATATAAGGAACGAAAGATTTGGGTCTGTTTTATACCAACAAAAACAAAGATGTTTTAATTGGATTTGCTGATGCTGGATACCTTTCGGATCCACACAATTCTAGATCTCAGACAGGCTATGTGTTTACACATGGTGGAACGGCCATTTCATGGCGTTCAATGAAGCAGACACTCGTGGCCACTTCCTCAAATCATTCGGAAATATTGGCCATACATGAGGCCAGCCGTGAGTGTGTCTGGTTGAGGTCGATGACCCAACATATACGATCAGATTGTGGGATGACAGAAGACAAGGGTCCAACCGTGATGTATGAGGATAATGCAACATGTATTGCTCAACTCAAAGATGGATACATCAAAGGGGACATGACGAAACACATCCTGCCCAAATTCTTTTCTACACACGAGATGCAGAAGGCCGGTGTGGTCCAAGTGGTACAGGTCCGATCCAGTGACAATTCAGCCGACCTGTTCACTAAGGCCTTACCAACCGCGACATTGAAGAAGCTCATACATCAGCTTGGGATGCGTCGACTGAAAGACCTTCAGTGATGCATTCATCAGGGGGAGTAGTGTGTGTTGTACTCTTTTTTCTTCACCATGGTTTTGTCCCACTGGGTTTTCCTGGTAAGGTTTTAATGAGGCAACATTAAGCATACTACGAACCCTGAACGGTTATGGCGTCCAACGGGGAGTGTTATAAATCATATGGTGGATGGCCCATAACCACTGAGGAAGGAAGAGACGGCCCATACTAAGTTTTCCTTTTACTTATCTACTTTGTACTTTTCCATATTTGTATTTACCTTTTCCTAGTTAGATTAGGAATTATTGGTTTTCTATTTATCTTATGACGGTCTATTTATGACGGTCAAACCTTGTATATATATGGAGCCTTTAGGCTATGGAATGATATAAGTTTTTCTCACTGATTCACAACAGTAATGATTTTTTTTACTTGTTCATTACTCCATTTCTGACTCTATTTTGCAGTAAAATATGAAGTGAGGGTTGGAGATGCTCTTAGAACTGGTCTCTTGTTTTGTATGAGGAGTTTTCGCCCGGTCCCGAATCTCACGCTAGGTTAGGGACCAGCTAGGGGTGGACACGGAGCGGATATCCGGAATTTCAAGGATATCCGTGATCCGATCCGTCCCGTACGAATATTCGATTTTTCGATCCGATCCGATCCGTTATCTTCTGGATATTCGATGTTACGGATATCCGGAAAAATAAGTATATTTTATCGGATATCCGATCCGATCCGTCGATCCGGTAAAAAATAATAAAAAATTCATTTTTTTGAAAAATATTTTTTTTAAAAAAATTTAGTATAAAAGAATAATATTTTCATTACAAAATATTTAAAACTACATACTTTTAAAAATTTAATGACCAAATTATTAATTTAGTGGATAACATAGCTAAAAATATATATAGAGATATAAAATTATATATAATTTTATATATACATGTATATGCATATGTATATTACGGATCGGATCGGATATCCATTTTCTAAAAAATGAGTATTTGTGATTTGCTCCTTATTTGACGGATATTGAATTTTAGTATTTGCTTCGATTTGTCAAGTTACGGATATTCGGATTTTTCGGATTGAATCGAAACGAATAACGGATCTAATCAAATTTTACGGATATTTTACCCATCCTTAGGACCAGCTGACACTAATAACGATGACATAGCATAAACATCTTGTTAAACAAAAATCAAACTAGGAGCACAATGGAATCAACTCCAAATACTAAACCAATAACACAACAAATCATTGACAAAACCATTTTTTATAGGAGGATTCCAAACTGGTTCGTGATACATTATCAGATGTTAAACCATTGAGCCAGACCTAAATTATTAATAATTAAAAATTCTAACAAAAATTAAAAAATTCCAAACAATTAATTATTTTGTATCCTTAGTTTATGTATACACTAATAAGTTTCATGCACCCTACGCACTGGTAATAATGTTAAGAAATATATTATTTTCTAAGGTATTCTCATCATAAATCTTAAGATCTAACTTTTTCAAAAATTTCGAAGTTTTTGTGTTGAATCTCACGTTCTTTCTGATTTTTCGATATATTTTTGTAAAAAATGGTGCTAAATGCTCTTTCTGATTTATAGAATTTTGGATATTTATTCAAGTTTATGGGATTTAGATGACACACAACATTCGGAATATTGTCCTATGACGTTCATATATGTTTACTGCTTGAATAGAATACAGATTCAGATTTTTCAGTTTGGATTCTCGTTCGACTAATAAAAATAGTATCTTTCGAGGGTTACATGACTCTCCTCAATACACAATATTATTGCACGTAGATGAAGATCTTTTTTTTGTGTGTTACAAATAAGAAAAAAAAAGATGCATTTTTGTACTTAGATGAAGATCTTCGGATATGTATGGTGACCAAGGAACGACGAGGAATAATGCATTTTCTAATGTTCCTAAATAAATCACCATTTACAAGGAATAAATTTTCCTTCTCATCCGCTCTTATTCCTTTTTTGTAGAAAAATAAAAAACAAATTATTCCTTGTTAAATTTGAGAATAAACAATCATTCATTTTTATTCCTGCTATTTTGCTCTTATTGATTAAAGAAGATTGAATACAACAAAGAATTGAGATCAAGAATTCCAAATGAGGTCCATATAAGAAAAGATCTAAGGCAAGCTCGATGAGGTTGATGTGTATAGTAGGTTCTCTCTTTAGGGTTTTTCACGTGTCCCTCTCTCTTGACTTGGTTTCTTTCTTATAGTAGTTTGGTCCTGCGATCTCATCAACCGCTTCCTCGATCTTCGGAACCTCTTCCCTCTTTCTCGAGCTCGTCGAGACTGTATTATGGGTTGTTTCCTTGCTGAGCTTTGTCTTGACTCGTTCCTGCTGCGGCCCAACCTTTATTCAAAGGAAATTAGATCGAACGTCCTCTTTGGGCTGAGATCACCCCGTCGACAGGTTTGGGCATTCGGCTCATCTTATTTATGGTCATTTCTGGGTCCAACATTTGTCCCCCGGTCTCTTTTATTTTGTCGAAAATAAAAGAGGCGGTGCAACTGTTTCATCGGTCTCGGCCAATCCCGATTCGAGGCGTGTTCCCCCTTTTAACCGTTATTCCGCGTGTGTCTTGTTTTTTGAATTTTAACGGCTATATTCGCTTTTTAGGGCACAGCCTAGGTCATCATTAATTTTCTCGATGCTAGAGATAGAGCCGTTTAGATCCGTTTTTATCCATTAAATACTCAGAGAAGATCTTTGTCTGGTTCTAATCGCTTCTCCTTATCTTCTTTGTGATATTTCGATCTGTTAAATTTTTTTGAGATGGCTGCATCTTCTTTTTTCCTCTTCCAACGACCACGAGGGATCAATTGGAGGGTTTGTACAGCACGCATGGTGTTGATCGTTCCATTGTTCTTGACTTCGCTTCGTCGTTCGAAACTCCCGTGACCGTTCGGGGAGGATATTGCTGGGCTTATCTCTCCTTCTTTGAATCATGCGACCTTTCTTTCCCAATTCAGAAGCCTATCCTTGAAATACTTGCGGAATTCGGTTTGTCGTTCACACAGATGTGTCCTAATTTCCTTAGGCACCTTCTGGCGCTCTTAGTTAGGGCCAGAGAAGAGGATCTTTCATTCGGACTTGACGAGCTCCGTCATCTCTGTTTGATGAAACGGAATAAACAAAGTCCGGGAACTTTCCTTATGTCTCTCCGCCCGGGTCACCAAATCATAGAAGGAGTTCCTACCATGATGAGAAGTGGCGAGAGCAGTTCTTCGTCTTCAACGTCGACCAAGCATCTATGGGGAGCTTCGACTTTTCCAGACTTCCACGTGACTGGGCTGAGGATATAGGTTGGTAACCTAAACGTCGTTTGCCTTCGCTTTCTCTCTTTTTCTTTTTGTTTAGGTGATTGCGCCTTGATTTTTACTATGCATTTTTTTTATTTTAGTTCACTCGAGAAGGTCGTCCATGTCTGATCAGCTCCGAGGCTTGTTGACCGTCCTTCGGAGGAGTCGCACTCAATGGTCGTCTTTCGATGGAGCTCAAATTCGAGCTGCTTTCTTGCTTCCCCATGGGGATGGTGTGGCTCCTACGATCAAGGGGAATGCTGAAAACGAAGGGGATCATTCTCCGGTCAAGGGAGACGTGGTGACTCCCTCAGCATTTTTTTCTCCTTCGAGTAGGCTCGACAGGCGTTTGTCGAGGAAGTCATCCTTTCAGACATCTGGATTGACTTCCGGGGTTGGCGTTGCTGGGAAGTCACCTTCTGTTCCCATTCCAAACTTGGGGGAAGAGAATACTGCCGCAACGCAGAGGTCGCCTGTTTCTTTGAGTTCGGGCTCCCAGGATGAGCCCGTTGTTTCTAAGCGTGAGGGTGACGATCCACTGTGCATGTCCACAGACAATTTTGTCTGTTTTGCTCGCTGCACCCGTGCTCGAGATTGTCATCTTTCATCTCTTGCTTCTTCGGAGGAAAAAGGGGCTTATGCTAAGGTGGCCGTTGCGAATTCCAAGGTATGCTGCTCGACATAGATCATTATCCCCATTTATCTCTTTCTTCTTCTTATTCTTAAGAAAGAATGGCTTGTGTGTATATTTTTCAGGTCATGGAAGCTTGCAACGAACTGATTGTGATCATGGAAAGTCGCATGCGTTCGTAGAGTGATGAAAAGGAAATGGTGGATAAAGAATTGGAGGTCAAGAGGCTCGTAGAGGAACTTGAGGCTGCCAAGGTGGAAAATAAAAGGCAGGCCGGAACGGTCATGTGTCTGAAAAACAAGTGGAAAAGAGCCCGCCATGAAAGGGCGATCTTTGAGGCCGAGTGTAAATCTCAACGGACCAGGATTTCTGAGCTCGAGGTCGAACGAGATCAAAGTATCCGACGTGATTCCCATGCTTCTCATCGCGAAGTCGCAGATAGGTATAAAGAGGTTCTGGCATCTCTGGATGAGAGGTGGGCCAACAAGAAGAAATATGTGGCTGCAGTAGTTCAACTCTAAGAAGTCATCACGAACATCGATCTTCTTAATGAGATTAAAGGTGGAGGTTTAGTCGAGGAAGAGGAGCTCGATCATTTGAGAGTAATGGAGAAGGACTGCAAAGCTATCGTTGATCTGAACGTTTTGCCGGATAGAACCGTTTCAGACCTCGATCTTCTGCAGATCGCGGAAGATTCGGCAGCTGATTGAGCCGGGCCTTCGGGCGCTGGAGAGGAAGCCAGCGCTTGTTATTTCGTCCTCCTTTTTCTTTATTCATTTTTTATTCTAAGGCTTTTGTATTTTGAACTCGTTTATCCGTTTATGGCTATGTTTGGTTTTTCTTTTTTGAATATTGATGACTGGATAGGTACAGATTTCTTGGTATCTTTTATTTTATTCTCGGGATTTTATACTTTTGGGTTGTCAGGATATATACTCCGACGATTCATTATATATATCTTAACTGCCTACGACTTCTTGCTCCTCATTGTTCGAATCCTTTAAGATCGATGACGTCGAGAAAAACAAAATCTCATGAATCCGAAGGGACGTGAAATTGAACCGGAGGAGCGAGTTTGGAACGGATTCGTTCCAGCGATATGAGTGATGCTCTTACGTCAAGAAATGCAGCTTCCCCGCGATTCGACCTTCTTGGAAGGAAAAGATCTCGAGGGAAAAAGGGCGGTGAATCGTCCAACTTCGAATAGCCCAACTGGTTCGGAGGGTCGAGACTGACCTCAAAAGAAGGCAAAAACGACTGGTCCTGATCATAAATCAAACTCTTCGAGTGATTGCGTTTTCGCGAAGCCATTTCATTGGCAGTTCTCTCATGCTAAATATTGTCCTATCACCAAAGATCCTGATAGCGTTGCGCATCTGGTTAGACATTTAAAGTCAGTTGGGTGTCCTCTCCTTTTTTTGCGAAACATGACCGAGCGTGATGCCTATGTAAAGATGTCTGTTGCACATGCTAAGGTTTGGTCATGGATTTCTGCGAGTTTCCTTTTTGAAATGAAATCGCTTGTTGTTGTACTCATGATTGTCCTTTCACCTAGGCTATGGAGGCAAACAATGAGTTCGCAACGACCTTGGAGAGGCGTGTAAGGACGTTCCTCGATCTGATGAATTGTTCGAGGTCAAGAAGTTCGTCCGAAAATTGAAGCTTAGTTTGAAGATGGCGTAGGACCGGGAACGGGCCAATGCTGCTCAATTGGCTACCGCCGAGAAACTCGGGAATCAAGCTGCTTCCTTGGTAGCCCGTCTCTGGGTGATTGGGAACGAGAGGAAGGCGACTTTGGAGCGGTTTTCTCTACTGAAAGCGAAGATTGAATCCTCTGCGATCGAGCATGCTGACGCTCTCCATCGTGCAACCTATGAAGCTAAAAATATTTTGGTGGACAGTTACCTAGATGTCCTGATATCCCTTAAAGATAAATGGGAAAGGAATAAGGTTGATGTTAACTGCGTGACTCGTCTTCGAGAGGTTATGGCGAAAATTGATTTTCTTAACGAGATAATGAACAACAATGTGTTGGCTTCGGATGAATTGTCATGTCTTAGGGCAAAAGAGGTCGAGCTTGGGGCGGAGCTCGATGTAGCGGCGATGTCTCACTTTTCAGTTGGGAAGTTAGATCTTCCTCAAGCTTTGGAGGATTTACTAGAGGAGTTTTTTATGAAAGTTCTTTCCGAGGGTCGTGATTTGGGACGCATGGATGACCGGGGTAAGGATGGCGAGTTTGACGTCGAGGATTGAGATTGAAAGTTTTTTTCTTTTT
The DNA here is from genome assembly GCA_018703725.1 of Brassica juncea. Classification (NCBI taxonomy): domain Eukaryota; kingdom Viridiplantae; phylum Streptophyta; class Magnoliopsida; order Brassicales; family Brassicaceae; genus Brassica; species Brassica juncea. The sequence continues at coordinate 11,834,699 of CM031938.1, read as the reverse complement.
CCCTGTTTTGTTTCGAAGTTGTTGTTTTGTTTTTCTTTTTCTCTTTTCTCATTATTAATAAAAAGGAGGTGAATTGTGAGTTCCCCATTTACTTTGTTTATTATTTGGGCCAGTTTCTTCTGTTGGCCATAGATCGAGTCAGTAAGTACCGTATCAATTATCGAGTCGGTGTGGAAAATATTCTACCGAGCTAGCCGCATTTTGAGCGGGACAGACTACATTCAGAGACTTGATCAAGGTCCCGAAATACAGCAAGTCGTAGTGCTTTCTTTTCTTTTTTGTTTTTGTTTTTGTAGAAGAGAAGAAATTAAGAAATAGTCTTTTATTTTTATAAAGAGCAAACTGTAGTACATGGTAAGGACAAAGCTTTTTTACAAGATATATCTGTTTGGATCAAGATCGATATTGATATACCATGGATTTTACCCATTTTTACCCCTGGTATATGAGTGTTTTTACTACTATTATCTATGTTTTGGAGTCTATTAGGTATGTTTTCAGGTTCAGAAGAATTTTGGAGAAAAGTAATGTTTTAGGTGCCTTTTTGGAGCTTAAAGAAGAGTTCACCCGAGATCAAGACCAGAGGTCGATATCAGAGTTACACATCGATCGATGCACACTCTGTGCAATCGATCGACACACATTAGCCGAAGGACGATACATCGAGACCATAATCGATCGATGTACACCTTGTACTATCGATCGATACTGAGGCGGCTGAAAGATAAGTTGGACCTGGCCGAACTTGAAGCCCAAGATATCACATTTTACAAGAATGCCCCTGACGAGTTTTTTAACCTGATGAACTCATATATTTATATGCCTAAGTGTTTTGGCATAGAAAACAAGCTTTCTTTTCATTCAAGTCTTTTTGTTATACAATCTTTTACAGTAATAGAAGTTTTAAGAGTTTCTTCTGCTTCTACTCATTTTCTTTCAGTTCTTTATTTACAAAGGTTATAGGATTCTAGATCTAGAGGAAAGATCCAAAGAGATTTGTGATTGGAACTTAAGTGTTCATTCCTCTAATATATCTAGGAACTCCTATTATTACCTTGTTGTTATGAACTACTTAGCCATGTCTGAGTAGATTCACTTGTTAGATTTAGGGTTTAAATAGGATATGAGGGATTAGCCCCAGCCTATAATTGCTATAGTTGTGATATTTATTGTTAGGATTGTTCATTAATGCTTTTCTAGCTTAGCTACCTAGAACATGAACTTGGATTGCATTGATTTATTACATGCAATACCTGATAACATCCTAAACATGCTATGACCCTCTTGAGATATGCGAAAGCTGATCTAAGATCATGGTGAGCATTGTATCAACTCGCGCATAAAGCTTGCTTAGAGCCGTATCGATCGATACTCCTATAGAGTAAGCGATCGACGTAGCTAGAGGTGTATCGGTCGATATTCCTATCGAACTATCGAGCGATACCAGCGGCAGAAGTAGCCGACCGCAACACCATTTAGTATCTAAGTAATAGATGGTCTAAATAATGCTAGAGCTGATGGATTCATTTAATAAGTGTTGAGCTCTGACATATCATGCAAGCAACTTGTTAGCCTTTATAGTATTTATAATCCTGAATTCCTGAATACTTACCCTAAATCTAACTACTTTTCTTTATTGTTTTCAAAACCAAATCCTTTCAACTGAGTAATCTCATCCTTACTCAGCAAACCTGCATTTTACTTTAAATTATTTTCAACCTAGCATAGTCATTAAGATTGCATCTTATTTGTACACTAGCTCTCTGTGGATTCGATCCCTAAGTACTACAACTGAACTCTTATTTGAGAGAGTAAAGTCACTCCTTAGGGTAATTTGAATGGTATCAAATTTGACGCCGTTGCCGGGGAGCTTTGATACAATAGGATCTAATCTGATTAGGTCTAGGTTATTTTTATTTTCGTTTTAATTTGTTTTCTGACACAAAATTTTTTCTTCTCTTTCAGGTACATGCCCAGAAGCACCGGAAGCAACAAGGAATCCCAACTTTTGTTCTCAGAAGACCCTGCTAGCTTGGAACGTTCAATCCGCAAGGAAATCCGTTCCGCATCGATCGACGCCATCAACTGCCTGTCGACCGATACCGACGCACCCCTGCCGACCGAGACACCGTCTTGGTCCACCGACACTCGCACCTTCACGTAGACCGATGCTACTTCACCGTCGACCGACATCTTTCATCCGAAATCGATCGATACCCCTAACCTTATATCGATCGATACTACTCCGCGAGTCATGGTTGCGCCTATTATTCTCACACGAGATGAGAATGGAGACTTGCGTGACCAAGAAGGTCACCTTCGTAATGAAGCAGGTCAGAAACTTAACGCTCAGATTGAAGTAATCCCTGAGCCAGAAACTGCACCTACAGGAGCCGTTCAACCTGCATAAGAGGCTGCTCGAACACTAGCTGACTACAACCGTCCAGATCAGTTATACACCAACAGATCAGCCATTCGTCCCCCTGCTATTCAGAGAGGCGATTTCGAGCTCAAGCCGCAGTACTACACCCTTGTGGGACAGATACCTTACTATGGGCTGCCAGTGAGCATCCTATGGACCATCTGGAGAGGTTCGAGGATCTCATATCTGCTATCAAAGCCAATGGAGTCCCTGTGGACTACCTTCTCTGTAAGCTCTTCGAGCACTCTTTATCTGGACAAGCTTTGCAGTGGCTTAAGCAGCTACCACCAGGATCTCTTACATCCTGGAGCGACATCAAAAACGCATTTTTGCGTAACTTCTTTGATGATGCGCGCGCTGAAGATTTAAGGAGGAAAATTGCCACATTCAATCAGGAGCCTGGAGAGTCATTCAAGGATACCTGGATCAGATTCATGTCTTACCAGCGAGATTGCCCACACCATGGATTCAACAAAGTGCAGCTGCTCTGCACTTTCTTCAGAGGCATCGCACTGAAGTATCAGATGGCTCTAGACACTGCAAGTCAAGGCAACTTCACCACGAGGAATCCTGAAGATGATGTGAAGCTGATAGACAACCTAGCATCCAGCAACAACACAAAGAACATTGTAAGAGCAAGATATGCAGCGTTCCTTGGAAAGGAACAAATAAATGAGGCACAAGCTACACTTGACAATGTTCAGAAACTGCTAAAAAAGCAAATCTGCTCAGTGGAGGATGCAGAAGCTGATGAAGAAGATGACTACACAGAAGCAGAAGTCAACTGGATCAGTGGAACCGGATTTCAGAGGTCTGGAAACCAAGGAAACAGAAACTTCACAGGACAGAGAGGAAACTTCAACAGCAGCAACCCCAACAACAACAGGAGTTATGGAAACTCATCTTACATGAAGCCACCCACACCAACCCCAGAAGGAAAGCTAGAAGACATGCTCAGCAAAGTTCTTGAAAGCCAGCAGCAGTTAGAGGTGAACTTCAATGGAAAGATCGACGCTATCTATACCACTTTGAATACAAAGCTTGATGCTTTGAGTACCCATGTGAAGAAACTAGAGACCCAAGTGATTCAGACAGGAGAAGCTGTTAAGAAGTAGGAAGCTTTAGGAAAAGGGACTGGAGAAGAAACAACAGGCCACAACGTCAGAGCTATCATAGAGGATGATTTTTGGATAGTGGTTAAGAAAGAGAAGCTGAAGAGGAAGACTTCCAGATCAACAGAATTGGCAGCTACCAATGGAATCGATCGATGTCAGGATCACCTCATCGATCGACGTACGCCAATAACAATCGATCGATGGAACAAGACGAGCATCGACCGATGGATCTTGAAGAATCCACCAACGAGTGCAATGCCGTGAAGATACTTACTCACGAGGAGTTCGCAGCAAAACACGCACATCCGCCCAGCCCTTACCACGTCGACCGGCGGGACAAACGACCCATCGATCGACCGATTGATAAAGACATCGATTGACACACTCCAGAAGCTGTCGATCGATATTCAGTTATCACACGCCGAGTGCAACTTCCCAAGATAGATGTTGCACGACTTAATGCACTCCGGGAGCAATCTAAGCCTTCTAGAAACCCACCAACCGCCATAATGAAGAAGCCCACGGATATTATTGATCCAATGGAGATAGAAAAGGAAAAAGATGGCAGAGTTCTCAGAAAAAGGAAAGAGAAGGTTTCCAAACACCTTAAAAGAGGAGTTAATGAGAAAGAGTTGGCAAGTTTCAGAAAGAGAGTTCTAAGGATACCTACAGAGAAACCCTTTGAAGAAGCCTACTTTTCACACAGATTGTGGATGTTTTTCAGAGAGACCAAGGAGACAGAAGAAGATATCAAGAGGATGTTCAACCAAGTCAGAGAAAGTATGAAGAAGAGGATCAAACTAGAGAAGAAGGGTGATCCAGGGAAGTTCGTTGTTCCTTGCTCAGTCCATGGGATTAACTTCCCACGTGCCTTATGTGATACAGGATCTGGAGTTAGCATCTTACCCAAGGTGATAGCAGATCATCTAGCTCTCAAGATAGAGCCTACTGAAGAATCGTTCATCTTTTGTGGATTGTTCTCAGCAAAACTCTGGAGGAATTGTGAGAAACCTTGAAGTCACCATAGGAGAAGCCCTAATCCCAGTGGACTTCCATGTCTTGGACGTCAAGATAACCCTACCTACGTCTTTGCTACTTGGAAGAGCCTGCCTAGCCACAGTTGGAGCAGTCTGCAACCTTCAAACAAACAAACTATGCCTAACCCTGATCAACCCTATGATCCAGTACGAGTCCTCAAGGTCCCTAAGAAGATCCAAGACGACTCAGACCTTGTAGCTGTTTGCTATTGTGGAGATGAATACAACTCACAAGGCGAATACGAGACAGAGACCGCAGAATCGATCGATAGAAACACTGTCGAATAGATCATCTCTGGTGAACCGACATCGATCGACGGCCACCCATGGTCATCGATCGATTCACTATTCAATCAGATCGAGGAGGAGTTTCCAGAAGGTGTTTTCGAATTAAACACGTGGGAGAACGATACTACATCCCACCATATGCTGCAAATACTACTCATCTCGAGGAGTATACTGATGATTACGAGGAGGAGAGAGCTATAGAATGTCAAAACCTTCGAGAAGATGAAGATCGACTTCTCAACCACAACCTCAGAATCACGACATCGATCGACAGGGCCTTCTCCCCATCGATCGATACTACTTGCCTCGCATCATTTGACAACACAGTCAACAACAAGCGAGACGGAGACTACTCAATTGGGAGCTGGGGAAGCGACTACCAGTACGAGAGCTTCGCAGTCGAGACCGCCGCACCAACATACATTCCCCAACCCGAAGAAGTCTTATCGATCGACACGGTGTTGGGGTCAAAATCGGTCAACGACGAAATCATCACCCGAAAGTCCTCGAAAGAAAAACCAAGTGACGATCAAAACCAAGAAACGGATCATCACTCGATGAACTCACAAGAAGGCATGAACGGACCGTGAGCCCCGGGGATCAACGAAGGCAAGCAGGCACCGGTGGACGCAGGACACGGCACGGGCGGCAGGCTTGCCCTGTCCCGTCTGGCGCCGACGGCAAGGGTCCTGGTTCCCATCTATGTAATCGTCTTGTGATCTCGGGCAACGGCACCATCTTGGTCCCTTAAACCCATGTCCGGATTGTCCGCAAACTATAATGATTCTTCCGCAAAGCCTTCTTGATTGTTTAAAAGTTCATATTTTAAACGTCTAAAGTTCGAAGCCACATTACTCAAACCCTTGAAAACGGTTATCTCGAAATCTACGGCTAAAGATCCTTCCAAAACTCAAAGATTTCCCTCACGAACGACTAACGGGGAAAGATCGAACAACGGAAAACCCACGGACGGCAAGACGTCCTGGCGCCGGCGGCACGCGTCACACGGACCGGCCTGGCACCGGCGGCACACCCGGCCTGGCGCCGGCGGCACGCATCACGTGGGCCGGCCTGACGCCGGCGGCACACCCGGCCTGGCGCCGGCGGCACGCGTCACGCGGGCCGGACTGGCGCCGGCGGCACACCCGACCTGGCGCCGGCGGCACACCCGGCCTGGCGCCGGCGTCACGCGTCACGCGGGCCGGCCTGGCGCCGGCGGCACACCCGGCCTGGCGCCGGCGGCAAGCCCCCTGACGCCGGTCGGCGGCCCTCGTCCTGGTCTCGGTCCCATCATGCTCGGTCTGATCCCATCTTGGCTTGTTTGGATCAATCTTCGTGAGTTTGGTACGATCACGGTTATTCTAAACACTAAACATCTCGACTATACGAGGAATTGGGGTTCCTTCGGAAAAACCGAAACCTTCAAAGACTGTTCTTTCGAAAAACCGTAAAAACGTCTAAACGGCCCGACGTGGCCAAAACGGCCCACTTACGATTTTCCGAAAAGGAAGGATTACTATGACGGTTTATCCTTATCCTCACATAAGAGATAAATGTAAAGTTCCCAGAAGATAAATGTCAAGTTTTTTGAAGATAAATGTCAAGTCTCCCGATAAACACGAAGATGGACGAAAATGGAAAAAGCCCAATTCAGCCCACGAGAAGATTGACCGTCTTAAAAAGAGTATATAAGGAGAGCTTTGGGCGAGGAGCAAATCATCACAAAACTTCCAGAGCACTTAGCACTTAGAGCGTTTTAGCTTTCTTTTTCTGTTTTCATTAGCGAGCTGCGACTCAACTAGGTTAGATCTAGGCGGGCGGACTAGCGGACCTTTCGACAGCTCTTGTAGCTTATTTCTTACCCGTTGTTCACGCTCAAATCCAGAAATAAGATCTCTTTTCGCTCTACTTTACGATTATTACTTTTCGACTTAAACTCCCATTGATTGTATCGTGTGTGGCCCAGCAGATATCCGGGACCTTCAAGGAAGATCGGGTTAACTCGGTTTTCCTCTACAAATCGTTTATCGAAAATTGACGGTGTGAATTTTGTTTCCCACAGTTTGGCGCTAGAAGGAGGGGGGGTTACGGATCTATCTATCTCGCAACTGCACACGCTCGATCATGTCTACTGACGTCACCAAAGATCAGCCAGCGCTAGACGGAACACCCGTCGACGCCAACGTTGAGAAGACTCCAGCTGGAGATGCGTCCACAGTCACTGCTGATGCAAACACTGAGGCGCTCAGGCAAATGAAGGAACTGTTTACCTCCGCCCAAGCACGGGCGGAACAACAGGACAAGCTGATAACCTCGCTCGCAAAACAGGTCGACACCTTAACTGCGAGGAGCAAGTTGCCGCGCGGATCCACCAAGGCACGCCGCGGCAGAAGACTCGACATCGGATCTCCCGAAGCACGAGAAAAAGATGCCCCGAAAGAGCCCACTCCCGAGGAAACGGCTCCGGAAAGACAGCAAACGACCTCGCAGAACCTTCCACTCCCGGCTACGGGAAACAAGGAAAGCGACGTCGAGCGCATCGATCTAGATATAAGCGACCAATCGGATCCTTCCGATGAAGACGCTGACATCCACCCCAGGAGGACCCGAAGCCAGTCCGCTCGGCAGACGGTATCCTTCGAAAGGCCCATGACAGAAGAGGAAGAAGAACTCTACTGGATGGAGCAGGAAGAACTCGCGGAGGATCAAACTCGGATCCGTCACAACCAGCGCCGAAAAAATCGGAGGAACGCCGGTAGCAATAGCGAGATCCATGATCTCCGCGAATCTCTCAAGAAGACCGTGGCCGAAGTGAAAGCGGTGAAATCGCAAATCCATCAGGCGACCAGTTCAGCCCCCGAGATCGATAGACTTCTCGAGGAAGCACGGAAAATACCGTTCACCGCTCGGATCACGGAAACACGCATCTCAGACTCAAGGAAAATCAAAATCCCGGTCTATGACGGTACGACGGATCCTAAGTCGCACCTGCAGTCTTTCCAGATCGCAATGGGTAGGTGCAAACTCCCGGAGCGCGAACGAGACGCGGGTCATTGTCTTCTCTTCGTGGAGCACCTCAAAGGCGCTGCGTTCGAATGGTTCTCCCGGCTCAAAAGGAACTCCATCGGAAGTTTCCGCCAACTGGCCTCGGCGTTTCTCAAACAATACTCCATGTTCATGGACAGAGAAACGTCCGACGTTGACCTATGGAGTCTAGCTCAGAAGGAGGACGAGTCGCTCCGCGACTTCATGCGAAGGTTCAAACTGGTGATGGCCAGAGTAACAGGCATCAGCGACAATGTCGCAATCGACGCCCTGAGGAAGACTCTCTGGTATAAGTCGAAGTTCCGAAAGTGGATACTACTGGAAAAACCGCGGACAATCCAGGATACCCTCCACAAAGCAACGGACTTCATCATCATGGAGGAAGAAATGAAGCTTCTATTGCAGAAGCACGGACCACAGAAAACGTCCTCGAAAAAGAAACCCTCTCGAAACGACAAAAACGTCCATCACGAAGGGGAAGACGCCCAAGGCGAGCATAACTACGCCATCAACTCGGAGCAAGGCAAAACCTCTGGAAACACCTGGACCAGGAACCAGTACAAAGATAATTCCTACTGCGAGTTCCACGAAACCAGAGGTCACTCCACTGCGAACTGCAAGGTTCTCGGCGCCCGGCTCGCCGCAAAGCTCCTCACCGGCGAACTATCAAAGGTCAAGAGTATAAAGGACCTGCTCCTGGACTCTGACCGCCCAAAGACCAACAAAACTGTCTCCGAGGACCGCGCGACCGAAAACCAATCGGGTGAAAAACGCGGAAGGAGACAGGACGACCAAGGAAACAACAACAATCGCCAGAGGGTAAACATGATCATCGGAGGATCACAGTTCTACCAAGACTCGGTCTTGTCAATAAAAGCCTACGGGCGAAAAGCCGAGACAAGTTCCAACTGGTTTCCGGATAGCGATATTCCTAACCACGCGATCACTTTCGAGGAGCAGGAAACTGTCGGAATCGACAAGCCTCATTGCGATCCTTTGGTTATCGACCTGATAATCCAGGATCTCGAGGTCGGCCGCATCCTCGTCGATACAGGAAGTACGGTCAACGTTATCTTCCGCGACACCCTCTACAGGATGAAGATCCCACTTGGAGAAGTCGTCCCTGAGCCAAAACCTTTGACTGGGTTTTCGGGCGTCACTTCCATGACCCTCGGGAGAATCAAGCTCCCGGTCATGGCGAAAGAAGTCACAAAAATCGTCGAGTTCGCAGTAGTCGACAACACGGCCATCTACAACGCCATCATGGGAACCCCTTGGATCAACTCCATGAAGGCAGTACCCTCCACATATCACCTCGGCATCAAATTTCCGACTCCAACCGGAATCGCAGCCATCTGGGGTAGTCAGAAACAGTCGAGACTCTGTTACCTAGCCGAGTTCAAACAGCGAAAAGATCGGAACGCCCCAGCGGCAACCCGAAACGAGCAAAGGAATCACACAACATTTCTGAAGACTCGAAAAAAGATGATCCAGAATCATCCAAACAGGCAACGATTCAAGACAGCGACAAAGCCTCTGAGTCCACCGCCATAAAAGCAGACAGCTCGACCCCCGCACAAACCGCCGATCCAACCAGCACGATCGGAACGGCAACGCACGGGGAGTAAAAACGTTTGCGACAACTATCAGAACTATGAGATGGCTTGATCCTCGAAAGAGGTACGTAGGCAGCTCGTCGAAACCCGGCGAGTTCAGCTATCCTCCTCACCAAAAAGGGGGGGGTGGGTACGTATACTCCTATACTCCCACAAAAACGCGAAATATCTGCACATGTACTCGAACTTTTCGAAATTTTTAATAAAATTCTTTGGTTTAGCGTCTCGGATAAACTCCGTAGATAGTTCGATTCTTTTAACACAAGTCATATAAGCCGGCGACTAGTCGCGGACTTTAAACGAAAAGAATCAGGAAGAAATCACTAACAGGCAAAAAGAAAGCCGATCAGTCATCGCACAGCCTTAAAGCTGAGAGTAAGCCTAGGTCTTGCCCTAAACCCAGTCTTGCTGGATCTTGACATCTCACAGACATAGTATCGTATACGAGATCCCAAAACATGTCTCTTATCGCTTACACCTAAAACGCTCGCTAGAAAGTAGCATACGGACCAAGCGACAAAAAAAAAGAGCTACGATACGAAGTGACTACTCGCATTCTTTCCTCTACACTTGACGAAAGTATAAATCAAGACAAAAGACGAAATCTCGCAAATTTTCATATTTATAAAGTCCACAAAGACGGCGGGATTCTAAGCCACCAACGGCCAGTCCCAAAACATAAGAATGCAACCTCCAACGGTCGCAGAATAAAACTCCTAAAAAACGGCCACACACGGCCAAAACATACGATTCACAAAAGGAAGTCAACATCGAGAAATCCAGATGCGGAAATCCCGAATGAACCTGCAGGCTGGTCCACTTCCTCGTTCACGCCTTGAGCGTTCCCACCACCCTCGGCGTTCTCATCGGCTCCGGCCTCCACCGTATCCTCGGAAACCTCGATAGGTTCCCATAGTCTCCGGACTCTTTCCTCAACTTGAGGAACCAAGGACTCAGCATGAGCACACTCGGCCATAAATTCCTTCATCTCAGCGATCTCGGAATCAAAAGAGAAATCCGGGTTCTGAGACTTGTAAAGGTTTACGACCGAGCCCCGGCACTCGCGGAAATCGCCAACAAACTCCTGAGCTTCTTTAAAACATTGAAACTCAGCAGCGAACGATTCCGCCCGTCTCGCCACCTCCGCTACAACCATCTTCCTTCCTCTCCTTTCCGCCCGAACAAGAGCTCGAGTATGTAGCTCAGCTTGCTTTTCGGTCTGCGCCTTAACCTCTTGACGGAATCGGAAGAGCTCTCGCTCAGCTTCCTTGGTCTTGAAGTTAACAATCCTAGCCTTGCGGAAACTTGAGTCGAGCGCATTGCCAAACACTCTTAGTCCCTGCACAAATTCAAGACCAATAAACATACATATATGCGGAATCAAGAATACGGTTAAGAAGTTCAAAGAACAAAACCTCATTGATCCGCTGGAAACCCTCGGCAAAAACCCATTGCGTCTTCTCTTCCTCTAGCAACTCATCAGTAACAAACTCCGGAGGAAGACCTTCAAAGAAATTGTTGGGAAGTGGAAAATCGCTGGCTCCGCCTTTTTCCGCTGGAACAAAACTAGAGTTTTCCCCCAACGGTGAAGGATCTTCCGAACCTTCCCCACCATCGATCTCTTTTCCTTTACGAGATCTCTGTTTACGCCTCCAAGTCGGGGCTTCGATAACCGGTTCGGCGTCATACGTTGGGACAGGGTCTCGGGACCGGTAAAGCCTTACTGCGTCTCGAATCCATTCAAGAGTGAAGGACTTCCAGAAAAACGGTCTTTGACGAAGGAGGTCCCTCTTGACGAAAAGATCGCCATGCAAATGCGCAACCGCTCCGTTCTCTACAAAGCGGAACTTTTTCATTAAAAACTCGCACTTCCGGAATAACGAAATAGACAACGAGTTTTCATCATATTACCTCGGTTGAAGTTCCATGCATACGGAATAGATGGAGGCAGCTCTCCTCGACAGACTCACCATCTATTCGGACATAGAAAAAACGTTCCTGCCACGACTTAGGGTTCGAAGTAGTCCCCTGAATTATGGCCGTATCCTTCTTGGGCAGCATGGAGTAGTAACCGTCGCTCCCCGTCATAACTTGAGATCAGTACGCCAAGCCAACTCTCCAAGGCAGGGACGCTTAGCTGGCCGATCGAGAGTTCGAAGTGATGAAGCGCACGAACAATGGTGCCGGGGATCGGGAACCACATGCGGCAATAAATAAAGAAGGCCTCGTAACATGTAAAGAAACCTTCCGGAGGATTCCTCGCACTCTCGTTACCGACAGGGATCCGGAATTTGACTCCTTAAGGAACCTGGTAAAAATCTCGAAGAACCTTGAGATATTTACGAGAAACCAAGCTCGGCGTAAAAGGCTGCCTCAGAGGTCTCCTCGGAATAGGGATATCTGGCAGTGATGGGGGCGAACCCACAAGGACTCGGTAATACGCATTCTTCGCTTCCTCCTCAACAAACTCCTCTTGCTTCACCGTCACGTGGGCAGGAGAATCACTCGAGGAAGAATGAGAAGAAGAATTTCTCTTTGAGGATCTTGAAGACATTATTCTTAGAGAGAGAGAAAGGATTCTTGAGAGAGAATAATTTTTTATGGTGAAGTAAGAATGAATGAGATTTCTTACTCCCTCCTTATAAAGAAGGTAAAATCACTATTTACCCCGACTTTCGGCAAACGATTACGTCTCTACACCTTCCCATACGGCTAAACCGCAAGACAGGACCCGAAAGGCACTACGGTTCCTAGCTAGCTGGGGGGCTAACTGCTGGGGTCAAAATCGGTCAACGACGAAATCGTCACCCGAAAGTCCTCGAAAGAAAAACCAAGTGACGATCAAAACCAAGAAACGGATCATCACTCGATGAACTCACAAGAAGGCATGAACGGACCGTGAGCCCCGGGGATCAACGAAGGCAAGCAGGCACCGGAGGACGCAGGACACGTCACGGGCGGCAGGCTTGCCCTGTCCCGTCTGGCGCCCGCGGCAAGGGTCCTGGTTCCCATCTATGCAATCGTCTCGTGATCTCGGGCAACGGCACCATCTTGATCCCTTAAACCCATGTCCGGATTGTCCGCAAACTATAATGATTCTTCCGCAAAGCCTTCTCGATTGTTTAAAAGTTCATTTTTTAAACGTCTAAAGTTCGAAGCCACATTACTCAAACCCTTGAAAACGGTTATCTCGAAATCTACGGCTAAAGATCCTTCCAAAACTCAAAGATTTCCCTCACGAACGACTAATGGGGAAAGATCGAATAACAGAAAACCCACAGACGGCAAGACGGCCTGGCGCCGGCGGCACACCCGGCCTGGCGCCGGCGGCACGCATCACACGGACCGGCCTGGCGCCGGCGGCACACCCGGCCTGGCGCCGGCGGCACGCGTCACGCGGGCCGGCCTGGCGCCGGCGGCACACCCGGCCTGGCGCCGGCGGCACGCGTCACGCGGGCCGGACTGGCGCCGGCGGCACACTCGGCCTGGCGCCGGCGGCACGCGTCACGCGGGCCGGCCTGGCGCCGGCGACACACGTCACGCGGGCCGGCCTGGCGCCGGCAGCACGCGTTCCGCAAGCCGGCCTGACGCCGGCGGCAAGCCCCCTGACGCCGGTCGACGGCCCTCGTCCTGGTCTCGGTCCCATCATGCTCGGTCTGATCCCATCTTGGCTTGTTTGGATCAATCTTCGTGAGTTTGGTACGATCACGGTTATTCTAAACACTAAACATCTCGACTATACGAGGAATTGGGGTTCCTTCGGAAAAACCGAAACCTTCAAAGACTGTTCTTTCGAAAAACCGTAAAAACGTCAAAACGGCCCGACGTGGCCAAAACGGCCCACTTACGATTTTTCGAAAAGGAAGGATAACTATGACGGTTTATCCTTATCCTCACATAAGAGATAAATGTAAAGTTCCCAGAAGATAAATGTCAAGTTTTCCGAAGATAAATGTCAAGTTTCCCGATTAACACGAAGATGGACGAAAAATGGAAAAAGCCCAATTCAGCCCGCGAGAAGATAGACCGTCTTAAGAAGAGTATATAAGGAGAGCTTTGGGCGAGGAGCAAATCATCACAAAACTTCCAGAGCACTTAGCACTTAGAGCGTTTTAGCTTTCTTTTTATGTTTTCATTAGCGAGCTGCGACTCAACTAGGTTAGATCTAGGCGGCCGGACTAGCGGACCTTTCGACAGCTCTTGTAGCTTATTTCTTACCCGTTGTTCACGCTCAAATCCAGAAATAAGATCTCTTTTCGCTCTACTTTGCGATTTTTACTTTTCGACTTAAACTCCCATTGATTGTATCGTGTGTGGCCTAGCAGATATCCGGGACCTTCAAGGAAGATCGGGTTAACTCGGTTTTCCTCTACAAATCGTTTATCGAAAATTGACGGTGTGAATTTCGGTTCCCACACACGGCACGAGTACAATCGACCGATAGGCCTTAACAACCATCGACCGATTCAGAACCAGTGCAATCAACCGATTCATACAACCAACCATCCGAGGTAACACATTCAAATATACTTAATTTCGGAAATCTAATACCGGATGAGTTTGGTATTTTCAGGGATCCACAAGGTTTTGCACGCTCAATGGATGGACGAACACTCCACATATCCAAAGAAGACATTGCAGACGTCCTACAGTTAGCCAATGGATCCCACAACCTATTCCAGCAACAACGCCACGGACCAGACCACCATTACCTGCACCAGGAGGCAGACACAACAACCGAGCCAAAGGAGACTGAGGATAACCATCTCAACAGGAAGGATCCATATCTTCAACAGAAATCGATCGATACAGATTGTGTCGCATCGATCGATAAGTGTCCCGAATTCGGAAAGAGAGCCTTTCGATATGGAGTTCGAAAATTCTTTTGGGAGCAGAGAGATGAGTATGGGGTCTACAGAGACGAGAATTGTTTTGCTAGAGGAATAGATGGTGACGTCATCAGTATTTCTAAAGACGACATCAAGAAACTGCTCCAAAGAACTTCAATGGACGAGCGCTCCTACATCTGTCTACCAGAGCACGCTAGTTCATTTACAAGGAGAGAATTGGTGCAAGAAACCTACACCAAGGACGAGATCAACGAGATGTTCACCGGTTTACTTGGAGAACGCAAATGGGAAAAGCTCTCCATGGAAAAGAGTTTGGAAGAGGCCACAGACAAGCTTCGCAGTGAGATGAACTGGATGTTCAGTGCAGACCAAGGATTACTCAAGAGGGTTCAACGTCTTGAGCTGAAACTTGAAGATCTTCGCAACGCACAGAACCATAGCCAGAAAAGATCAATATCGATCGACGGAGTAACATCCACATCGATCGATACAGAACCTACACCATCGACCACTTACTCAAAGCGTGAGGTTGATGAGTCTCTTGGAGATATCTGGAAAGAATTGAAGAAAGCAGAAGCTCGTCTCAGCATCAAACAAACCACAACCTGTGAGGGGATCTTGCACAACCTAGCAGATCTTAGAATCTGCACAGAAGAGCTGAGGAGATCTATCCACCTTATCAATGAAGCACATGCAGATATGAACCCCGCTGCCCCTTGCAATCCTTTTGGAGGATTGACCCTTCTGAAAGCATTTGAGAGGAAAATTGCTGATATACACTTTTTAGTAGACAAAGAAGTGGAGGAACTCGCACTACGCATAGATACTACGCAGCAGGAGGCTGAGAAGTTCCAACGTCAACTTGATTATCAGGCTGCATCGATTGCATCGATCGACGAGCTCAACCTCACATCAACCGATAGGCGATTAACTGAAATCGACGGCCAGATGAAGCTCTTTGCAGAGAAGCTTCACGAAAATCTGCAGAAGCAAACATCGAGCGATAAGCAAGCAGTTGCATCGATCGATACACGTACTTCAGAGATCTGTACAAGAGCCGATTTGGATAAATTAGCTGATGAAGTCTACACAGCAATAACAAGCGTAAATGATTTACAAGATAGACGTCTAGACCAAACGTATTTCCCGCTTGTTAACGAGGTTGGAAGCATGGAATCTAGCATAGAAGGGATGCAGAAAGAAATCAAAGCCATTAAGAGACAGCTTGCAAGCAGACCTGCGCCCTTAAAATCGATCGACCGAGCAACCAGCGCATCGATCGATGGACTTCAACAGCCATTGACCAATATTTCAACCGAGGAATCGATCGATACCAGCTCCATCCAAGACAAGATGATCCAACGCCTTGATTCAATACAAGTAGATCTTAGTGACCTTTCAGAACATGCCTACAGGAAGATAGGATGGCACGCGGTCAGCATTGAAAGTCATGAAGAGAGGATTCAAAGGATCACCGATGAGTTGATTGAGTTAAAGGAGAAACAAACCAGAGAATATGAAGCCACAAGAAGCCTATTTGACGCATGGTTCGGAGAGAAGAAAAATACAGAGGATACTTGTTTCTCAACAAGTACCTGGACTTCACCTCAATAGCTCATCTCATCCAAAGTCAAGCTAGATGACTATAATCAAAGCGCTGAGTGGGAGGCAACCCACTGTTAGGTAGTTTTTCATTTTATTTTTATTTTTAGGAATTTATTTTTCGTATTTATTTTTCTTTGCAGTAACAATTAGACCATTGCCACTGAAATCGACCGACATGACACTGTCGATATCGATCGACATGAACCAAAAAGAAGCGATCAATGAAGATGACTCAACATCGATCGATACGCACACGGTCAGGTATATCGTTCTAAAATTTTTGATATCAGTGTACTTTATTATTACATATGCCTTCACTGGACTGGTTATACACTGGAGACAGTGTATGATTTAAGTCTGGGGGGATGTTACTGATGCTGTTTAACTTTTGATTTTTATCTAACCAATCTTTTAGGCACCATTCTTAGATTTGTTGATGCAGAATGTACTATAGATGCTAAAGTTGATCACCTATCAGCTATGACAACACTTTCATTGATTGTCTAGAGGAACCAAAGCTGATTTCCAACCTAACCTGACAATTATTTGCTTGTCTTGGGGCTTGGTATACATGGGATCGGATGCTTCAAACAAGTCTGGAAGGTAAAAGCCTTGTGTAGATAATTTTATCACCCTCTCTCTCATTTTCGAAATTAGATTTAATTTTTTTCTTCTAAAAAAAAAATCGAAAAGTAGCTTAAGTTTATGTTCTAGGAATAGTTAGATATTAACTAGGAAGGAATTCGAACAGGGCTTGGCGGTTACCCCCCTCAAGACTTGATTCATAAGAATTCTATAGGTAAAGGGTTCGAACATGGCTTGGTGGTTACCCCCTTCAAGACTTGCTTCGCAATGAATCCTAGGATATAGGTCAAAAAGAAGTGAACAGGACTTGGTGGCTGCAACCATTAAAGCTTGATTCATGGAAGCCTGTCCAATCTTGGTCAATGTCTTGCAAATGAAAGCAAACTTGACTAGGAGAGAAATAGTAGAGAGAGAGGATAGGAACTAATTTTTACCTGCAGATCCAGATACTTGTTTGAGCAACCTTGCATCCTGTGATCGATACTCCCAAGGTAAAGCCTGCGCTTTTATTTTTATGTACAAAAATGAAATCAGTAGAGGGGTTAGTCAGACATGATTGCTAAGTTGTTGGCTAGATGATCAAGGTAGCTTAACTAGGATATTGCATAATGTGCTTCTATGATTGACAGACTCTTAGATGTGGTTTGCAACAAAGTAGAGTTATGATTCTAAGTTTGAATTTGATTTAGTCCTGCTTTTCAAAACCTCTTTCATAGAGACTGCCTATGTGTTTGCTTGAGGACAAGCAAAAGGTTAAGTCTGGGGGAGTTGATATACCATGGATTTTACCCGTTTTTACCCCTGGTATATGAGTCTATTAGGTATGTTTTAAGGTTCAGAAGCATTTTGGAGAAAAGTGATATTTAGGTGCCTTTTTGGAGCTTAAAGAAGAGTTCACCCGAGATCAAGACCAGAGGTCGATATCAGAGTTACACATCGATCGATGCACACTCTGTGCAATCGATCGACACACATTAGCCAAAGGACGATACATCGAGACCATAATCGATCGATGTACACCTTGTACTATCGATCGATACTGAGGCGGCTGAAAGATAAGTTGGACCTGGCCGAAATTGAAGCCCAAGATATCACATTTTACAAGAATGCCCCTGGCGAGTTTTTTAACCTAATGAACTCATATATTTACATGCCTAAGTGTTTTGGCATAGAAAACATGCTTTATTTTCATTCAAGTCTTTTTGTTATACAATCTTTTACAGTAATAGAAGTTTTAAGAGTTTCTTCTGCTTCTGCTCATTTTCTTTCAGTTCTTTATTTACAAAGGTTATAGGATTCTAGATCTAGAGGAAAGATCCAAAGAGATTTGTGATTGGAACTTAAGTGTTTCATTCCTCTAATATATCTATGAACTCCTATTATTACCTTGTTGTTATGAACTACTTAGCCATGTCTGAGTAGCTTCACTTGTTAGATTTAGGGTTTAAATAGGATATGAGGGATTAGCCCCAGCCTATAATTTTTATAGTTGTGATATTTATTGTTAGGATTGTTCATTAATGCTTTTCTAGCTTAGCTACCTAGAACATGAACTTGGATTGCATTGATTTATTACATGCAATACCTGATAACATCCTAAACATGCTATGACCCTCTTGAGATATGCGAAAGCTGATCTAAGATCATGGTGAGCATTGTATCAACTCGCGCATAAAGCTTGCTTAGAGCCGTATCGATCGATACTCCTATAGAGTAATCGATCGACGTAGCTAGAGGTGTATCGGTCGATATTCCTATCGAACTATCGAGCGATACCAGCGGCAGAAGTAGCCGACCGCAACACCATTTAGCATCTAAGTAATAGATGGTCTAAATAATGCGAGAGCTGATGGATTCATTTAATAAGTGTTGAGCTCTGACATATCATGCAAGCAATTGGTTAGCCTTTATAGTATTTATAATCCTGAATTCCTGAATACTTACCCTAAATCTAACTACTTTTCTTTATTGTTTTCAAAACCAAATCCTTTCAACTGAGTAATCTCATCCTTACTCAGCAAACCTGCACTTTACTTTAAACTATTTTCAACCTAGCATAGTCATTAAGATTGCATCTTATTTGTACACTAGCTCTCTGTGGATTCGATCCCTAAGTACTACAACTGAACCTCTTATTTGAGAGAGTAAAGTCACTCCTTAGGGTAATTTGAGTGGTATCAGATATGCATGCTGAAATGATCCGACCTTGGTTTTTGTGTGTTGGAGTCTTTCGATAGAACCAAAGTAAGCGTGTGTGGTTTTGTTTGTTGATGGGACTGAGCTCGAAGTTTGAGCTGCCTACGTACCCTCGACGAGAGATCAAGTCAAATCGTAGTTCAATTGTTGTCCCTTGATATAGGGTCGTGTGTTCTATTGTGCGTGTGTACGTGTTGTCGTACAATTCTTTGGTTTGTATTAAGAGCTGGATATCGTTCTAGGGGTTCGATGCGATCTCTTCGAAACTTGAGAGGTAGTAGTTTCTTGAATTTTTCTGACTTCCTCGGATGGTTTCGATTACTTTGGGGGTTGGGAACTTCACGCATTGGTGGTAAGTTGATGGTAGTGCTTTAATGTTGTACAACCAAGGTCTTCCAAGGATGGCGTTGAATGGAGCATGGCGATCGATGACGATGAACTCAACGATCTTTCTTACATCTCAGGCAGTGACCGCGAGCTCGATTGATCCAAGTGAGTAAGTTGTTTCCCCGGCAAATCCAATAAGTGGGTATCGCTTTTGTTTGAGGATAGCTTTTGTAAATCCCATTCTTTTGAAGGCGTCGTAAAAAAGGACATCAGAGGAATTACCGGTGTTAATCATGACTTGAGACAACTCGCATCCTCCTACATCTAGTTGAATGACAAGGGCGTCGTCGTGTGGTTTGTCGAGGTTGGCGGTCTCGTTCTCGTCGAACATGATCTCATGGTCAGGACCTGATAAGGGTTCTTGGATCCCAACAGTGTTCTCGGCTCCCCGTTGGTAAGCTTTAATCGACTTTACTGAGTTGCATAACTTGGAGCCTCCATAGATGAAATCGATGCGTCGTCCAAATTGCTTTCTGCCAGTTGCTATGGAAAGTGCCATTTCTTGGTTAAAACTGGTTGGTAACGCCCTTGTCCCCCCCCCCAGATAGGTTGTGGTTGGGTGGCCGCAAACTATCTTTCTTGCGATTTTTTTGTTTTCGGGTAATCGGTCTTTCCAAACGTTCCTGGAACTCTCTGGCTTTGTTTGCTAGTTTGGTCTCGGCTTGTACCCCGAAGTACTTGGTTGCCTTTGATTGTAGAGGTCGTGCGCAATTAGGCTCGTTGTAATCCTTGGATTCCTGGATCGTTATTGTGACTTTGATGCATGTTGTCTCTTTTACTGAGGAAACGATTTGGTTAAGCTTTTTGTGTTTGTCCCCTCATAAGATCATATCGACTCTTTTCTTAGGTGCTGGAGAAAGCGAATTTGGTGTTAACTTTTGGTTTCTCGGCTCTTTTTATTAGAGGCGGCTTTTATTTTTCCGTTGTCCTTCGGGGTCGATGGCATTTCATCTTCTTCGGGATTGTCATCACTTTATTTATTTTCGTCTTTGTTCCTAAGGGCTGCTCGGCATTCTTTGGTTGAATGTCCCTTTTGTTTGTGGAACGTGCAATACTTATTGGAGTCGAAGGACGAAGCACCACAAAAAAAAAGATGATTTAACATCATTTATTTTCAATATTTGCATTAGTTATAAATGATGCAAAATAGTTTCACATCACTTAATTAAATAACTCTGAAAGTGATGATGCATATAATTAACATCATTTTATTAATAATTGATACAAAAAAGTTAAATATTTTCATCAATTATTGTAAATGATGTAAATATGTATCAGTTGTAAGAAAATGATATTAATATTTATATCAGTTTTCTAAATGATGTTAGTTTAGTATCAATTAAAATAACTGATTTTAATTATTATTATCATTTATCAGCAACTGAAGTAAATTTAATTTACAATATTAAAATTAATTTAAATAACTGTATAACTCATAATTATCGACTCAAATTATTATTATTATTATTATGTTAAATTAATTTTGCATTAATTTACTTGATATTAAATTTATTTCCGTGGATATGTATTAAAATAATTTTCGATAAAAAAATTTCTTATTTTTTTCTATTGACAATACAGTATGAAGAAAAACAAAACAAATAAAAAAATATACGGAGCATCTTTGAAAAAATTAGAAGAAGAAAAAGATAAATCTAGAAAAAAGGAATCTAACACAATTAAAACAATTCTTCTTCTTCATCTTCAGTCTTCATTGTAAAGGAGAACTGAATCGAATCAGTAAACTATCCATCAACCGCTTTCCACTTAAACTTCTACTCCTTTGAATTTGCTAGAGATTCTGCATATGCCACTGAAGATAAGGGATTCCAACAGAAATGCATTAGTAAACCATAAACAGAAAGAAAAAAAATTGCAATTTACTAAAAAAGTGAAACTAGAAGAAGATGAACAAAAGAAAAATATTACCTTAACATCAGACCAGACGACTTTAGATTTCTTTCAAATCCTGCATAATACTAATACAATCATAACTCATACGAAATATGATTGCTTCTTGTTGCTTTTTATAGGTAAATCAAATAGCCCAGAATTTACTGTATAAACTGATAAAAAGTTAAGAAATGGAGTAGAAGAGGGATGAAAGAATGAATAAGGTTCGAAAGTAATATACTTTGAGGATGAAACAGTTATAGAAAAATATGGGAGCATAACAATTAAAGTCACGAAAAAGTAATTAAAGCCATGAAAATAGTAATCGGGTTGGGCGTTCGTGTACCCATTCGGGTTCGGTTCGGGTCTATTCGGGTTTCGGGTTTTCGAGGTCAAAGATTTCAGCCCCATTCGGATATTTCTAAATTTCGGTTCGGATTCGTTTCGGATATTTGCGGGTTCGGTTCGGGTTCGGATAACCCATTTAAATTATTTTTAAAATTTATTATATTCTTTAAATTTTTCAAAATGTATAAACAGAATAATATATTACATATAAATTTGAATAACATATGTCAAAATACCTAAACTTAACATTTAAATTGATTTTCTTTAAATATTTGGATAGAAAATCAATAGATATTGTCAAAAAAAAAAATCAATAGATATTTATGTATTTTTGGTGTTTTGAGTATACTTAAGCAATTTTAGACTATTTGTATATATTTTTAAGTATTTTGGAAAACTTAAAAATATCTTATATATTTTGAATGTTTTCAATATACATTATATATATAAATAATTAATATATTTAGGTATATAAATCTATTTCGGATATATTCGGATATCCAAAATACTTTGGTTCGAATCGGGTTTAGTTATGGTTCTTTAAATACCAAAATTTTGAACCGTTCGGAAATTTAATAAAATTTCGGTTCAGGTTCGGTGCTACTTTTTCGGATCGGGTTCGGTTCAATTCTCCGAATTCGGATTTTTTGCTCAACGCTTCCACATCCCGTAAGGTTAGGTGATTCGGAACAAAAAAAATAAGGTTATAATAAAACAAATGTTTTAAGTGATGCAAACTATAATAGTATACCATCACTTTTATTAAACCGGTGCTAAAAAATATATAGTTACCTATTTTTTTGCTAGTATCAGTTTATTAATGATGTAAAATTTAAATCATTTTAATAAATAATGTTAACCGAAACGTAAATGCATCAATTCTTTTAATTGATATAAATTTATATAATAATATCAGTTATGTTAAAATGATATAAATTAATAGAAATTAAATCACTTAAGTGAACTGATGTTAAAATTAATTATTATTAACATCAATTATTACAAACGATTGTATATAAATAAATATTTCTATCGTTTATAAATAAGTAATTTAAAGCAGTATCAATTACTTTTGTGATTCCATTTAAGGGATACAATTCAATCTTTTTTTTTTGTAATGAATGTGTGTTCTGCGACGAGCTTTTTATGGCGTAGGAATGCTGTCCTCGAGTGGGAGGTTCATTGACGACTTGAGCTTTCTTGTTGATGTTATTCTCGTTTGCCAGGAATTGTTCTTTCAGGGCGGCGACCTTTTCTTCGTGGGCCGCAAAATAGGAGGCTCAATGTAGGGCATCGTCCAGCGAGACGGGAGCTCGAACGACCATTTCTTCTTAAAATTTAGATGAGAACCAAACACTGTTCTTTAGAGCTGCTAAAACTACACTTTCGTTTAGGTGAGAAATCTTGGATTTGATTTCTCTGAATTTGTTGATGTAGGCTCTCAACGGTTCGAAGGGTGCTTGTCGGAGATTCCAAAGACCGGCCTCTGTCGCTCTTGTTTCTATGAACACAGAGTATTGCTTTAGGAATGCTGATACTAACTGGGTAAAATTGTCGACTGAATTCCCTTCGAGGCCGGCAAACCACTCTAATATGGACCGGTAAGGTTTTCGGCAAAGAAACGATAATACCCGGCCTCCTTTTCATCGTCGTTGAGGTGTGCTATCGATATTGCGAGGCGGAAGGCCCGGATGTGGGCTTTAGGATCGGTATTTCTAGAATATTCGGGGAACTTAATCTTTCCCACACCGTGCAGCCTCACACTAGCGATTCGGTTGGTGAATGGGGTCCTTCTAGTTTCTTCTATGACCATGTCGATGTCGGGAGCCGAACTCGTTGCCATGTGCATGATGGCATGTATTCATTTGATCTCGGCATCGTTCCTTTCGATGTAGTGCTGGAAATTCCCGGTTTCACTTGGCATTCCAGTTTCCTCCCTCTGGAAGTTGGCGTTGAAACCCTGAGGGGTGTATCCTTGGGTCTGTCTCGGTTTGTTAACGAATTCGGCCTGTCAAGATCGATAAGCTTCATTGGTGGAGGGGAATCTTTCCTCGGGGATTCCATGTTATGTCTGGGAAGTTCAAGCCTGCGACGCCTCGGGACCTCTGGTGGATTCGTTAAGAATTCTCACAGGGGTGTTCTGGGGTTCCCGGGTCCTGGATTGGCCTTCATCTAGCCCGTTGTAGTTTAGGATTCGGTAAGCTGGGTTCGAATGGAATGTTTGCTGTGAGCTTTCTCTTGGATACCGCATGGATCTCGCACTTGGGAATTCCGAGGCACCAAATGTTTCGGCATTCTAGGAGATCGGTGTGCGATTCAGCGGTTCTGACTGGCTTGCGACTCGATCTCAAGCGTTGGTTCGATGCTCAGAGAGCTCCTTTTCGGCTTGCTCCAATCAATTTGCGATCATTAGATAAGCGATCTCTTGGTCTCGAGATTTATCAACGAGACCATGCTGCAGAGTTCGGCTACTTGTTCCCTGGTTTGGGCTAGGGGGTAGGCGAGATCGGCCTTGTTTGTTGTCCCCGAGCGGTTGAATCTTCGGTGGACTGGCCGTCTCCTGTCCTAGTCCAAACTCTAAAACCGGTGCGATCTGGGATTGAGGTCCCCGTTGTTCCCGTCAGGGGAGCTAGTTGCGTTTGGGATGTATCGGCCCCTCTCGTGCTTGCGAGCCCGACGGGCGGTACTTCGTTTCTTGGGCTGGATCCAATGGGATTGACATCAGCCACTCCTTGTTGAGAGTTTCCGGATTGGTTCTGGGTGGGATCCATTGTCGTCTTAGGAACCTTAGATCGGATTCTTAGCAAGGATGTTTATCGTTTTCTCCCCACAGTCGGCATCAAAATGTAAATCCTAAAATCTACACTAAGTATTTGATAGTGTTTGAGATGTAAAACTAGGAAGAAAAAAGGATGAGGGCAACAACACTACAAGAAAACACGGCATATTCCGACGAACCTTCCGACGGATGGAGGGTCGTCGGAAATTATTGACGACATACCGACGAAAATAAAAAAAACGAAGTCGTCGGAATGTCGTCGGAAAATTCTGACGATTTTCGGAGAAAAATGTGTCCGTCGGAATATTGTGACGGAATTCCGACGACATACCGATCATATATATAACCGTTGAGGTCGTCGGAATTTTGTCACTATATACTGACGAAATTCCGACGAACTTTATGACCGTTGCCGACAATTATATATGACCGTTTTATAGCCGTTTGAGATTGGAAAACACCGACGGAATTCCGACGAATATGACCGTTGGTCGTCGGAATTCCGTCAGAATGTCGTCGGATTGCCCGAACCAATTTCCTATAAATGCAACCTCTCCTCATTCAACTCATTCACTCCTCATTCTCTCTTCACTCTCTCTAATCACAATAATTCCGAGAAAATCATGTCTTCAGGAGTTTATTATCGTTCGTGGATGGATAAACCTCATATGGATCCCAACACCAATTTGCTTACGGATGAATACGTTCAAGGGATTGGAGAATTCATGAGGCTTGTTCAACAGCAACCGAATCAAAAAACCGGTATGTTAAGATGTTCCTGCTCTACTTGCAATAATAATAGAGTTATAAAAGAATTTGATGTTTGGTCTCATTTGTATATGAGAGGGTTTTCACGTAATTATAAAGTTTGGTATCTTCATGGGAAAACTGGTTATGAATATGGTAGTACTAGCGAACCTCAGTCTGTTAGCGAACCTCAGCCTGATATTAGGTTAGAAGAACCTAGATCGGATATAGATTATGGTGTAGGTACTGAGCAGATGGTACATGATCATTATCGAGGGGAAGAACCAAATCCCGAATCTAGGGGATTTTTTGACATGTTGGATGCAGGAAAACAGCCTTTATATAAAGGTTGTAGAGATGGTCATTCACCCTTATCATCTGCAACTAGATTGATGGGTATTAAGACAGACTATAATTTGGCTGAAGAATATGTGGACGCGATTACTGATTTTGTCAAAGGTATTCTACCTGAGGATAATCTTGCACCGGGTTCATACTACGAGGTTCAGAAACTTGTTGCGGGTCTTCAACTACCGTACGAAGTGATAGATGTATGTATTGACAACTGCATGATCTACTGGGGAGCTGATAAGGAACGGGTTAAATGCAAATTTTGTAGGAAACCTCGTTATCAGGAGACAAGGGGAAGAGTTCCGGTCCCGTTCAAAAGGATGTGGTATTTGCCTTTGACGGAAAGATTGAAGAGGTTGTATCAGTGTGAGCGCACAGCAAAAGCAATGAGATGGCATGCAGAGCATTCCACAAATGGTGAGATTAGACATCCTTCAGATGCGAAGGCTTGGAAACATTTCCAGTCAACATATCCAGAATTTGCAGAAGAGAGAAAAAATGTTTATCTTGGATTATGTACTGATGGTTTCAGCCCATTTGGAAAGCATGGAAGACAGTATTCTCTATGGCCAGTTATTATGACATCGTACAACTTACCGCCGAGCTTGTGCATGCGACGAGAGTTTTTGTTCCTCTCAATTCTCGTCCCTGGGCTAGAGCATCCTAAGAGATCACTAGATGTGTTTCTTCAACCACTGATATATGAGTTGCAACAACTATGGCCGCATGGTTTTGAGACATACGATGTTTCGTGCAAAGAAAACTTTCATATGCGGGCAGTACTTATGTGGACAATAAGTGACTTTCCAGCATATGGTATGTTATCCGGATGGACAACACATGGGAGGCTATCATGTCCATATTGTCAAGATGACACATATGCTTTCCAACTAAAGCACGGAAGGAAAACGTGTTGGTTTGACTGTCACAGAAGATTTCTACCACCTGATCATCCATACCGAAGGAGTAAGACTTTGTTTACGAAGAACAAGCAGATGTTTGATGGTCCACCTGAGGAAGTTAGTGGGGAAGATTTGTAGAAACAGTTGAGGGATTTTGGTGCAGATAGAATGCCAGGCGTAGGTGGACATGAAAACATTCGAGTCGATGCGGTTGGAGAGCTACATAACTGGCACAAAAAGAGTATTTTCTGGGATCTGCCATAATGGAAGGATCATCTGTTGCGGCATAATTTAGATGTCATGCATATCGAGAAGAACTTTTTCGACAATCTGATGAACACAATTTTTAACATCCAAGGTAAAACGAAGGATAATTTGAAGTCAAGGTTGGATTTAGTCGATATATGTGATCGTTCTGAACTTCACGTTGATGAGAATGGTATGGCCCCTTTTCCCATTTATCGGCTGGATGGTGCTGCTAAAGAAGAGTTCTTTGATTGGATTACAGATAGAGTGCAATTTCCAGACGGTTATGCATCAAATTTGCGGAACTGCGTTGATAGAAGCGAAGGAAAGTTTACTGGCTTAAAGAGTCATGATTGTCATGTAATTATGCAGCGCCTCCTTCCGTTTGCTTTTTCCGCACTATTGCCACGTAATGTTCATGAAGCAATTGCAGGTATCTTTTATCTTTACATTTTAAATGATTTTTATATTTTATGCTTATATAAACCTAATACTTATGAAAATTTTGTCTTTTATCTATGTAGGGATAAATGTTTTTTCCGCAATTTATGCACCAGAGCAGTGACTCCAGAGGGTATTAGTAATCTGAAGGCAAACATACCAGTCAGCATGTGCAACCTCGAGAAGATATTTCCTCCATCATTCTTTGATGTAATGGAGCATCTTGCTATTCATCTCGCAAGAGAATTGGAACTTAGTGGTCCTGTGCAGTACCGATGGATGTATCTTTTTGAGCGTTATATGCATCATCTGAAGAAGAAGGTGGGAAATTCAAGCAAGGTGGAAGGATCTACAGTCGCACAGGTGATCAATGAAGAAACTGCAATCTTTGCTGAAAACTATTTTCCATCAGAAGTGCATACAAAAAACCGAAGACCTGCTCGGCATGATGACAGAGGGGAGAGAGCAACATATCATGTTACTGTCCCAAGCATGTTTAGGAAAACAGGACGACTTAGTGGAAAACCCATGAAGCGGAGACTTACCGAGACTGAGCACGCTCATTTGCAAACATATTTGCTAACCAACTGTGAAGAACTTCAACAATATGAGAGGTAAAAATATTTATTCATTTAAATAGTTAGATTAATATATATTCAATAAGTTTGATTCATATTGACAATATTTTTTTATATAGTGTTTATATGGCAGAGTTGCGTATGACTCACAGGCATGCGACAGAAGATGAGCTTCAACAACTCAGACATAACGGATTTGCTGCATGGTTTCTTGGTTATGTGAGTCATATATCATATTACCCTATGCAGATGATATATTAGTTTATATTAAATATAAAGTAATTAACTTTCCACTAATATATGTCTTTCATTTATAGGTGGATGATGGTTTGGCCAGAGGTTTTGTGTTCGATGATTGGATACGCGAAATTGTGCGGGGACCAAACTTTGTGGTCAGATCATATCCAAAATATTGTACGCGAGGATATGCATTCACAAGAAAAGGTCATTCGAGATCAACATATGATGCTGGTGTTTCGTCTTCTTCCGGTGATGATGTCTACTACGGCAACATAGAAGAAATATTGGAAATCCAGTTTCCTGGTATGGTTGGATTGCGGTGTGTAGTATTCTATTGTGATTGGTATGACACCACCCCAGATAGAGGAGTGAAGACTGATGCGTTTGGTGTTACATCAGTTCATTCGCGGCGGAAACTTCAATATTATGATCCTTTCATTCTAGCTTCGCAAGCTGATCAGATATATCAATTTATTCATAATTTTTAACAACATAATTAATGGTTTATATTTTACTAATACTTGTATAATTGATAGGTGTGTTACATCAGTTACCCTCGGGTGACGTACAGAGACGATCCATGGGTCACTGTAACACAAATCAACCCAAGAGGACGAGTGGATGGAACTTCTGATAATGAGCCATTACAACCAGACTCTACCAGCAACGTGAGTGCAGTTGAAGATTTGGGAGATGTTGGACTCGTTGAGAATTTTTCCGAGTTTGGACTTGATGCTGTTGTATATTTGGAGTCAGAAGCTGAGGTTGGGGAGTTTGATGAAGATTCTGAAGATTCTGAAGATTCTGATTAGAAATTCTTAATTATAACATCTTAGTTAAGTTGTAATTTTTTATTTTTTTTTTAGAGTCCGTCGGAAACTACTGACGACATACCGATGGAATGTGGTTTATTCATGATTTACAATAGTCGTCAGAATTTTCCGAGGAATTTCCGACGACATATGTTTTTAACATTTTCTACATAAAAAATAACTATATTCGGACACAAAACTTTGAAAATAACACATATTAAGTGTTTAGTATAATATTAGATCACAACCGTTCCAATATAACAACTCATTAAAATATTTATGTATGTATATCATTGTTTTCTTAACATCTTATCTTCACACACATATACATATACAATCATATTCATCTAATCTTACACTACAAATTTTTTTTGTGTGAAATTTTGTTATGAAAACATTTTCATAGTTAAATCTTTATGCAAATACTATAAATATTATCAAAGATTTGGATTTTGCATTTACAAACTTGTTTTAAAGACCTAAACACAATGTCGTCAGAAATCCGTCAGAATAAATATACCGACGGAATTCTGACGACTTTCCTTAATTCCGTCAGAATTCTGTCGGAATTCCAAATTACCCGGGGAAATTAAACCGCGTGAAAATTTTCGTGAACCGCCAATTGGTTTAAGTTTAATGATTCCGACGGAATACCGACGAACACGGGTTCGTCGGAATCATTAAACTTAAAAACCCTAGCCCTTTCTTCTTACTCGTCATTTCCGCCCCAATCTCACTTCTCTCCCCTCCCTCTCCGGCGATTTCGCTTCCCCTGCGACTCCGGCGACTCCGGCGACGTCCGTCCTCCTCTCTCCGGCGACTTCCGTGCTCCCCTCTCCGACATCTCCCTCCCACACACCATAAATCATGTAATTTTCTAAACCTTTTTCAATTTTTAAGATCTAAAAAGTTAGATCTTGGGATTATAGGTTGTTTGATTGAAAACTTTAGGATTTAATGGATAGTTAGGATCTATTAGTTAGGATTGTTGTTTACAAACTTGTTTTAATTTTTTTTTGGAATTTATAATTTCTGTTTGTTGAAATTCAATATTCTTTTGTATTTTTAAATTTATTTTTGTTTTTTAAAAACGTTTTTGGGGGTTTCCAGTAATATATTATATATAATAAAAGTTTTGAAATTTTTTATAATTTTTAAAACATTTTTTATAATTATAACAGTTTTAACACATTTTGGTAATATTAATAAACATTTTGTCTATATTTAGGAAAACGTTTTAAAATATTTATAATGTTTTCAAACATTTTTTTCTAATTAGAAACTGTTTTATAATGTATAAACATTTTTAAAACATTTTTTATAATTATAGAATAATTATTTAAACTTGTAATATTAATTTTTTAATATATTGGTAAATATTTTTTGTAAACTTTTATAAATATTTATAAACATTTTATAATATTTAGTGAACATTTTTATAAATATTTATAATCTTTTTATATATATATATATATATATATAAAAATCTTTGAAAAGGTTTCTGATGTATTAATTGTTTTTTTAATTTTAGGTCTGACGAGGCACGCCGTTCCACCGCTCGTCGTTCAGCACCCCGTGGCGGCCGAGGTAGTTCAGTGAGTACTTCCCGTGCATCGGGATCGTCTCAGGAACAAAACTTGGTTCCCGCTTATGTTCCCGTTCCAGCTGTCGATCCCGCTCATGCTCAGCAGGAACCGGGGGTCATGTCAGTTGAACTATTGGTTCAACAACCAGGTCGAGAGCATCTCCCGGTTCTCCATCCCAACCCACGACCGGGACATACAACTTGGTTAGTATTTTTACTTTATTCAAGCATTATGTTTTTTCCATTAATTAACTTTCTAACATGAAATTTTTTTTAAAGGTTCCAAAAGTCCAGCAATGACATTAGCAGGAGCATCAACCAGATGATGTATTCCATACTCCGTACCGGATATCCGAAGTGGATGTGATCCCTTCCGAGGAGCGGGAGTTGTGGTTTCGTCAATTTGCGGTAACTTTTTAGTTTTTTTTAATGTATTTTTAATATTTTAATGTCTGTTTGCATTACTAATTAAATCTATGTGTGTTTTGTAGCAAGAATTCACTTGGGAGTCCGGTCTGACGGAAACAGTCCGTCAGAAATTCAACGAGAAGGCCATGGACTCTTATACGAAGCAGATCAACTCGTGGAAGACAGTATCGCTGAAGAACAATAAGCCACGGTTCATTAATGGGACGGTGTGGGAGCAGTTGATAGTCCATTGGGAGAAGGACGACACTGCAACGACGTCTCGTAAGAACTCCAAGAATCGGAAGAGCGATCGTGGCGGGAAAGGTATGTATGTGCACAACCTCGGCGCTTGCTCTATGTCCTCTAAGGAGGATCAACTTGTAAGTGATTCTTTTTTTATATTTATTTATCTTTACATTTATTTAAATAATTTTTTTATATATTCCTTAATTAATGTTTTTTTAGATTGAAGCAAACGACGGTAATCCCGTAGATCGCCTCGAGCTCATTAAAGAGGCTCACACTAATAAGAAGACCGGACAAGTTCAGGATCCCCTGATCAGAGAGGTCGTTGAGTTGGTGGAATCTCAGAAAGAAGCTTATCAAGCTTCTCAGCCTCTCTCTGATGACGGCAATTCTACGGGTGCTTCAACCACCATGTCCCGACTGCAAATCAACGAGATGGTCGAAAAGGTAAATTTTAAAATAAATATATATATTTCTTTTATAATACTGTTTACTAACTTTAAATATTCTTGTAGGCGGTTCCTAAAAGGAAAGAAGGCTATTTAGTTGGGTTGGCCCGCCGTGCTTCTTCGTATCCGACTTCTTCTTCGCAAGCTCCATATGCCGATCCCATGATTTTGGAGCAACTACACAGCAGAGATGAACGGATTGTGGCATTGGAGGAGCAGAATGCCACAATTCTTGCTGAGTTAGCGGATTCAAGGAGGGCCAACGCGGAGATATTGGAGAAGCTTGATCGTTTATTTCCTTCCGGTCCCTAGTTTTTTTTTTTGAATTTTAAAACTTTCTGAATGTTTTTTCTCTATTTCAGTTTGTATGAAATTTTAAATTCTATAATATTATTAAATTTTAATTTCGGATTTTATTTATTTATTAATATTTAGTATTAAAAAAAATTAAAAATAAAATTTAATATTTTTTAAAAAATTAAGAATTCCGACGACCATAGTTCGTCAGTATATTCCGACGACTTTGGTTCGTCGGAATATTCCGACGAACCAAAGTCATCGGTATGTTGTGTTTCCGATGAACTCTGGTCTCGGAAATTGTTGTCGGACTTTCGTCGGAAGTTCGTCAAAATGTGGTTTCTCGGTATTCGTCAGAATGTCGTCGGAGACTCTGACGAAATTCCGACGAATCTTTAAATTCCGACGAAATGATACCGACGACTAGAATTTCGTCAAAATATGCTTATTCCGACGACATTCTGACGAATTCGTCCGTCGGTATCGCCCTGTTTTCTTGTAGTGCAATATCCTCAGATCACAACGTTTTAATCAGATTCCGGTTGACAAAATGGACTTTTATTGATTAAAGAAGATTGAATACAACAAAGAATTGATATCGAGAAATACAAATGAGGTCAATAAAAGAAAAGAATTAAGGCGAGCTCGATGAGGTTGATGTGTATAGTAGGTTCTCTCTCTAGGGTTTTTTACGTCTCCCTCTCTCTTGACTTGGTTTCTTTCTTATACTAGATTGGTCCTCCTGCGATCTCATCAACTGCTTCCTCGATCTTCGGAACCTCTTCCCTCTGTCTCGAGCTCGTCGAGACTGAATTATGGGCCGTTTCCTTGCTGAGCTTTGTCTTGACTCATTCCTATTGCGGCCCAACCTATATTCGAAGGAAATTAGATCAAACGTCCTCTTTGGGCTGAGATCACCCCGTCGACGGGTTTGAGCCTTCGGCCCATCATATTTATGGTCATTTTTGGGTCAAACATTAAACAAATCTACCAAATATCTTTAAAATTTTATTAGCCTCCAACGGTCCTACCTATACTCGTCACGCCTACGTGTATGATTGATTTTTGTTTACACCCATTAGCATTTGTGGTTAGTAGCAACAATAACAAAAATGTTATAAATCTCCCGTTTTGAATCTGTTAAACTAAAAATGGTTCTCATTAGTATTTACGGTTGCATATGGTTGCAGGTGGGTAAATAAATACAAAAATATTTTAAAATTTAAAATAAAATTGGAAATATTTTAAATAAAGATACATATACATTTTATATTTTGATTTAAATTCATAAACAAAATCATAACTTATTTTATAAAAATTTTAAACTAAGAATATTCACTATAATTTTAAACATTAATATTATACATATATAAACGAAACAAAATATTATTTTAAAATTTTTAATATAAATCTTCAAAAGAAATTATATTGGAATAATAACTTTCATCAAATAAAAAAATATAATAATTATTAGTTATATTATATTAATGATTATTATATTTTATCGTAACAGTAAGTTTTTGATATTTTTAAATGTTATAATATATTAATATTGATAATTTATTATTAAACTGCTGCAATATCTCATAATCAACCAGTCAGAAATATCCCGCAAATGCACCAATTTTTAACTGTTGTACCAGTCATACAAATCTCATGATAATGCTAGAAACCCAACCATCCACATCCGCAAACTCCCGCAACCGCTGCGTTTCAACTAGTCATACTGTAAATCATTTCCTCAGTAATAGAAGGGCTTGGATGTATTTTTACTTCTTCTTTTTACACTATTCAGCCCAAACAATTGTTGTCGTGAGTATTTTGCTAATTTATCACTTATTTTAGAGTTACTACCCAGTTTGCTCATTTTTATATGCTACAAAGGAAATAAATTTTAGGTTCAAATGTTAGTAACAAACATAGTAGAAATCAATATTACCTAACTACTAAATTAAATAAATAGAAACTATTGATTTAAAGATACTCACAAAGTTTCTAAAAATTTAACTCTTACCAACATTTTATTCAATACACAAAATATTGTGTATTGAGGAAAGAAAATGGGAGCTTGGTTCTTCGGTAGAGATCACGAGGGGGGGGGGGGGTGTTGAATCTTTGAGCAGATGAAAAAGGCTTAGTATTCCTAGTGCGATTTACTTTTCTTTTCGGAAGTGTATGTATGTGGTGTTGTCGTCTTAGGAACCATAGATCGGATTCTTAGCAAGAATGTTTATCATTTTCTCCCCATAGTCGGCGTCAAAATGTAGATCCTAAAATCTACACTAAGTATTTGAGATGTAAAACTAGGGAGAAAAAAGAATGTTTGCAACAATATCCTCAGAACACAACGATTTAATCAGATTCCGGTTGACGAAAATGGGCTTTTATTGATTAGAGAAGATTGAATACAACAAAGAACTGATATCGAGAACTACAAATGAGGTCCAGATAAGAAACCATCTAAGGTGAGTTCGATGAGGTTGATGTGTATAGTAGATTCTCTCTCTAGGGGTTTTTACGTCTCCCTCTCTCTTCACTTGGTTTCTTTCTTATACTAGCTTGGTCCTCCTGCGATCTCATCAACTGCTTCCTCGATCTTCGGAACATCTTCCCTCTTTCTCTAGCTCATCGAGACTGAATTATGGGCCATTTCCTTTCTGAGCTTTGTCTTGACTCCTTCCTACTGCGGCCCAACTTATATTCGAAGGAAATAATATCGAACGTTCTCTTTGGGCTGAGATCACCCCTCGATGGGTTTGAGCCTTCGGCCCATCTTGTTTATGGTCATTTTTGGGTCCAACATTAACCAAATCTACCAAATGTCTTTAAAATTTTATTAGCCTCCAATGGTCCTACCTATACTCGTCACGCCTACGGGTATGATTGATTTTTGTTAACACCCGTTAGCTTTTGTGGTTAGTAGCAACAATAACAAAAATGTTATAAATCACTCATTTTGAATCTCTTAAATTAAAAAATGGTTCTCATTAGTATTTACGGTTGCATATGGTTGCAAGTGGGTAAATAAATACAAAAATATTTCCAAATTTAAAAGAAAAATTGGAAACATTAATATATATACATATATAAACGAAACAAAATAGTATTTTAAAAGTTTTAATATAAATCTTCAAAACAAATTTTATTAGAATAATAACTTTTATCAAATAAAAAAAAATATAAAATTTATTACTTATATTATTTTAATGATTATTATATTTTATCATAATAGTAAGTTTTTGATATTTTTAAATGTTATAATATGTTAATATAGATAATTTATTATTAGACTGTTGCAATATCTCATAATCAACTAGTCACAATATCCCGCAAATGCACTAATTTTTAACTGTTGTACCAGTCGTACAAATCGTATATTATGCTAGAAATCCAACCATACACATCCGCAAACTCCCGCAACCGCTTCGTTTCAATTAGTCATACTGTAAATCGTTTCCTCAGTAATAAAAGGGCTTGAATGTATTTTTACTTCTTCTTTTTACACTATTCAGCCCAAACAATTGTTGTCGTGGGTATTTTGTTAATTTATCACTTATTTTAGGGTTACCACCCAATTCGCTCATTTTTATATGCTACAAAGGATATAAATTTTAGGTTCAAATGTTAGTAACAAACATAGTAGAAATCAATATTACCTAACTACTAAATAAAATAAAAACTATTGATTTAAAGATACTCACAAAGTTTCTAAAAATTTAACTCTCAGCAACTTTGTATTCAACGCACAAAATATAAGAAAATGGGAGCTTAGTGCAAATTCCTTATAAAAAATTAAATTTTCTATGGGTAAACTTAAAAGATATTGTTACTATAATATTGTCAAAGTATTTCATATAAGGAGTATAAAATTAATTTGAAAGTGGATTAGTCATATAAAATCTAACTTTTTAAGAAAGAAAAAATAATAAAATCTAACTAAGACAAATTTGTTATGGTTATCTAATACTCCATCTGTTTCATTAACTGTCGTTTAAGGTTTTTGCACATGAATAAGGAAATAATTAAATTTTCTGTTTTATCTCTGTTTTTTTTGTCAACTGTTTCATCTATGTTTAATACATTATTTTGTTTGATTTTATTAATTAAGGGGCTAAAGGTAAGAATATAAACTAGAAAAATATTTAATATTTTATTTGAAAATATAAAACGACACTTATAATAAAAATAAAATTTAAAATCTAAAATGACACTTAATATAAAATGGAAGGAATAACTAATTTTAAATTTATTTATACTATTATTTTTCAAAACATTTCCTGGCTATAAAAGCCCCAAGACCACTACCTTTACGATCAGAAAAAAAAAAATTAAAAAAAATGTTGAAGCTTTTTCTTTATCTCAGTCTCATCCTCCTCCCTCTTTTCTCAGTCATGGGACAAAAAGAACCTCCTGGTCCGTGGAAGAGAATCACTGATTTAGATGATGTGTACTACGTAAACATAGCCAAGTTTGCGGTCAATGAGCACAACAAGAAGGTGGATGATAACCTGAGGTTCATTAGAATCCTCGAAGGAAAGGAGCAGATAGACACTGGGCAAAGAGATTATTTTAAAATCGGAATCGGAAATAGTGATTATTTCGCAGAAATATACGAGGCATCAGTGTTTGACAAAGAATATAAAAATGTTCTGACCCTTGAGTTTTTCAGGCGTATTCGGTAATTTGGATTTTGTAGAGGTCGATCTTCATCGGTAAATTATATATAAAATAACTGGTGATTTTAGATTTTTACATTATCATGTTGGTGTTACTAATGG
The DNA here is from genome assembly GCA_018703725.1 of Brassica juncea. Taxonomy (NCBI): domain Eukaryota; kingdom Viridiplantae; phylum Streptophyta; class Magnoliopsida; order Brassicales; family Brassicaceae; genus Brassica; species Brassica juncea. The sequence continues at coordinate 11,798,453 of CM031938.1, read as the reverse complement.
AATAAAATAAATCATATTATCAAAGTATATATGCTTTTTCTATTTAGAAAATGTATGTTACTCGAGGGAAAGGAGCAGAAGGACACTGGGCAAAGAGATTATTTTAAAATCAGAGTCAGAAATAGTGATTATTTCGCAGAAATATACGAGGCATCGGTGTTTGACAAGGAATATAAAAATGTTTTGATCCTTGAGTTTTTAAGGCGGATTCAGTATTTGGATTTTGTAAAGGTCGATCTTCATCGGTAAATTATATATAAAATTACCGGTGATTTTAGATTTTTACATTATCATGTTGGTGTTACTAATGGAATAAAATAAATCATATTATCAAAGTATATATGCTTTTTCTTTATATTTAAACAAAAAATATGCTACTTGAAGCATACAGAACATGCCTCGCTACTCGCAATGCGGTAGAGATAGACACTTGAGTATTTGCACTCTCAACGCTAACATTTTCAGTTAATTAGCAATATACACTTTTTTTTGCCACTGTTGTCAAAATATAAATGGCCCTGCTACGCTTACTACAAATTTGACACTAGCTATGTAGTAGTTCTGTAGGCGAAATATTCTTTACAAAATTTCTTAATATACCTAATCCTCCACAAAATCTTCGTGTCAGACAAGTTGATTCTTGATTCTTTTATAATTACACTGCTCTTTCACCCTAAAATAATTCAAATTTCGAATTTTTCTCTTTAAAACCAAAATCTAAAGTCTGCTTTCAATTTCATTTTCATTTTTCTCTCACAAGTTGTGTCCTCATTCACCGATTCTTTGCAGATGGTAATGGATTCTGGCGCAGGTATAACTTCACCTCTCCCCATTTATGTTCGCTTGCGCAATGAACATAAATATTCAGCGTTGACTTTTCTTATTTCTTAAACCCAAATCCCTTGTTCGAGCACTTAGAGAATGGAAACTGGTCGTTGAACAAAGCCATTAAGTCTGGGTATGGATCCGATATCCGAGATTTTGAAGGCATTTGTGATTTTCTTCATATGTCACGGATATCTAATTTTTCGATTTGCTTTGCTTCGGTAAAATACGGATATTCGGAAAAACGGATATTCGAAAAATAAATAAATATTTGCGGATATTTATGAATACTTACGGATATCTCATCTGTTTGGATTAATACAAATAATCTTAATAATTTGATACAAATTTATTTTGTAAAATATTTTTTTGCATGATATAAAAGATAAAAATGAAAAGAAGTAGTGAATCTACATATTTTGTAAATTTTTTAAAACTTAGTTAACAATTATGATAACACAAAAGTTAAGAAAAAATTATAATTGTCATAAATTTTTCTCTTCTTTTTATGTAATACTTTTATATAAGTAATAATGTGAACAGAATTTGTCAAATCATATGTTAGAATAATAATTATAAAATTTTATACATTTAAAACTTTAAATATAATCAAGACACTACAACAAAACATAGAGTTAACTACTAAGATTACTACTACCAAACTGTCGTCGTAATGTTACGACTATGTTACTTCGATTGTACTTCTATTTCGAAAATCGTCGTAATGGCGAAGTAACGTTACGTCGAACTAAAATCGACGTAACAAGGGGGGCCTATTACGTCGATTATACAACGCTTACTACGGGTCGTAGTAAAACAGAAGTTATATTACAACTATCTAACATCCACAGTTTCCCATCTATTTAGGGACTATGTTACGGTTATCCACAAGAAAGTGGTTGACAACGTGTTAATTGTTTTTGTGTGTGGTTGGTGAATAAAGACAGTTAAATAGTAGTAAATTTTTCATATGTAGTATATTCGTAGCAAAATCTCCACCTACCAAATCTGAAAATTTCCTATAAATATGCTCTCTACTCCTTCTTTCTAAAGATGCAAAAAAAAAAAACAAAAACAGAAAAAATAGATTCCAAAAAATGTCTCATAACGGCAATATCTATGAAGTTCGGAGTTGGATGTACGCACAAAAAAACTCTGCAGGAGTTGTGACAGATGAATTTCTCAATGGGGCGGAGATATTCATGTACCAAGCTGGAAACACACCTCTCACGCAGGAAACTGGTAAAATGTTTTGTCCTTGTCGTAAATGCCAAAACACCAAATTTGTTCGTAGTGAAACAGTTTGGAAACATATAGTAAATAGAAGATTTACCCCGCATTACTACATATGGTTTCATCATGGAGAAGGTGATAGTAGGAATGAAGCCAGTAGTAGTACTCACTTTGAAGTTGGTGGTAATAGGGAAGAACCGAGTCATTTGCATCCTGAAAGTAGTTACCTTGAGGATCATGTCGTAGAACATGATAGGATGCATGATATGATTACCGATGCATTTCGTGAAACAACAACAGTTGCTGTAGAAGTAGACAATGTAGAGGTAGAGGAACCAAACTTGGACGTAAAAAGGTTCTATCAAATGTTAGAGGCAGCTAATCAACCAATTTATGAAGGTTGTAGAGAAGGTCTTTCTAAATTGTCATTGGCAGCTAGGATGATGGATATCAAAACTGATCATGACTTGCCTCAAGTTTGTATGGATGCATGGACTGAGTTGTTTAAAGAGTATTTGCCTCAAGATAATTTGTCCGCTGAATCTTTTTATGAGATTCAGAAATTGGTTAGCAGTCTTGGCTTACCTTCAGAGCAGATAAATGTTTGTATAGACAACTGTATGATCTACTGGAGGAAAGATACGGAGTTGTTGGAGTGTAAGTTCTGCAATAGCCACGATATAAACCGCAAGGGCATGGACGAAAAAGGGTACCGTACCAGCGGATGTGGTACTTACCTATTACAGATAGGCTGAAGAGATTATATCAATCTGAAAAGACTGCAGCAGCAATGAGATGGCATGCCGAACATACTCAGAAGGAAGGCGAAATCAATCATCCGTCAGATGCAAAAGCGTGGAAACACTTGAATTCTGTTCACAAAGATTTTGCAAGTAACACTCGCAATGTTTATCTTTGACTATGCACAGATGGATTTAGTCCGTTTGGAATGTCCGGAAGACAGTACTCACTTTGGCCAGTCATCCTAACACCATACAACCTTCCACCAGAGATGTGTATGGAAAGAGAATTTCTTTTCATGAGTATATTGATACCTGGGCCCAAGCATCCAAAGCGATCCCTCAATATTTTCTTACAACCTTTGATAGAAGAATTGAAAGAGTTGTGGTCAACAGGGGTGCAGACGTATGATTGTTCAACGAGAACAAATTTTACTATGCGAGCAGTTCTTTTGTGGACCATCAGTGACTTTCCTGCATACGGGATGTTATCAGGTTGGACAACGCATGGGAGGCTAGCTTGTCCTTATTGTATGGGAAGCACAGACGCATTTCAGCTTAAGAATGGTAGGAAGACGTCATGGTTTGATTGTCATCGGAGATTTCTTCCCATTATCCATCCGTACCGAAGGAACAAGACATTGTTTCGGTCAAAAAGGGTTGTACGAGACACCGCTCCACCATATTTATCTGGAGAAGATATCGAGAAGGATATTGATTATTATGGTGCACAAGAAACAGTTAAGAGAGGGGGTAATTGGCATATTCCTGCAAATATGGCTGATGGTTATGGGACACAGCAAAATTGGCACAAAAAGAGTATATTTTGGGAACTCCCATACTGGAAAGATCTACTTTTGCGACACAATCTTGATGTGATGCATATTGAGAAAAACTTCTTCGACAACATCATCAATACATTATTGAACGTCCCTGGAAAGACAAAAGATAACAAGAACTCAATGTTGGACTTGCCTGCATTATGTTCTAGGAAAGAACTGCATATTAAAAGCAATGGGCAAATGCCGGTTCCCATTTTCAGATTGTCAGCAGAAGCAACGGCAGCGTTGTTCAAGTGGGTGGCATCAGATGTCAAGTTCTCTGATGGGTATGTGTCAAATCTATCAAGATGTGTTGAGAAAGGGCAAAAGTTTTCAGGAATGAAAAGTCATGACTGTCATGTTTTTATGCAACGACTACTACCATTTGCATTTGCGGAGTTGCTTCCAAAGAATGTTCATGAAGCACTTGCAGGTAACATAAATTACTGAAATTTTTAATTTATTGTTATATTAAATAATCCTACAAATTATATAATTTGTGGAATATAATTATATTTTCAGGGATTGGAGCTTTTTTCGGGATCTTAGCACACGTACCTTAACAGAAGATGTCATCAGACAACTTGATGAGAATATCCCGATCTTAATGTGCAATATGGAGAAAATATTTCCTCCGTCATTTTTTGACGTCATGGAACATTTACTTATCCACCTCCCGTATGAGGCATTGCTTCGTAGACCAGTTCATAACGGATGGATGTATCCTTATGAGCGATCCATGAAACATTTGAAAGGAAAAGCAAAAAATCTTGCAAGGGTGGAAGGTTCAATAGTGGCGGGGAGCTTGTCTGAGGAAACTTCCCACTTCACGTCATACTATTTTGGATCACAAGTCCGTACACAGAAAAGGGCTCCAAGCAGATATGATGATGGAGGTGTTATGCCGACATATGTCTTACCAGGTGCTCCTGACGTATTCTGTCAGATTGGACGTCTTGCTGGAAAACTCAAAGAAGTTTGGTGGTCGAGTACAGAAGACGCTCATAGTGCCCATACATATATACTCCTTAATTGCGAGGAGATGCAATCATTTGAAAGGTAAATAAATAAGTTATTTACTTTTTATTTTATTTGTTTCGATACTAACTTAATATAATCTTTTGGAAATCAGTGAGTTTGTTGAACAGGTTGAAGAAGCTTTACCAGGAATATCGCCAAATGATCTGAACAAAAGGAAAGATCAACACTTTGTCCAGTGGTTAAAAACACAGGTATAAATCATGATTAATATAATTATTATAATATAACTTAAATATTAATGAATTCAATTATATATATGCAGGTTGATTACGATGATCCATTCTATCCAACGTGGTTTCACGAACTGATACAAGGTCCGGTCTCTAAGGTCACCACAGCCCCTTTGTATTTTACACGAGGCTACACATTTCACACTTACGAATATGGAAGTCAACGAGCAACGATGAACTATGGAATATATGTGAAAGGTGAAACAGATTTCTATGGGATCTTAAAAGAGATCATCGAAGTGGAATTCCCCGGTTTAGTGAAGATGAAATGCGTCCTCTTCAAATGTGACTGGTTCGACCCTACTATCAATAGAGGTGTTCGGTATAACAAGTTTGGAGTTGTAGATATTAATGCAGCACGGAGATACAACAAATTTGAACCCTACATATTGGCATCTCAAGCGAAGCAAGTTTGTTTTATTCCATATCCAAGGATCAGACAATCTGGAACTTCTTGGTTAGCAGCTATAAAAGTTACACCTCGAGGTCGAGTAATCGGTGATGATCAACCGCCTTTGCAAGAAGAAGCTGTTAATGTTGTTGAAGTACCTGAGCAACTCGTTGATGAAATCTTACTAGTTGATCCGCAAAACTTGATTTACGAAGATCCTTCAGAAGATATAATGGATGAAGGCAACAAAGATGAATTTCAAGAAGACGATGATACTAGTGATATTGAATCAAATGATGGTTCTTCAGACAATGAGTGAATCTCATTATGCCTTTCATTATGCCATATATATGGTTTTAATCATGTACTAGTTAGACTTTTGATTTAATAAAAAAAATCGTTTGATGATGTTGTTTATAAGTGTAAGTGTGATATATAAGTTTAGAAGTTTTGGGGTTTAGACTATTGGGGTTTAGGGTTTGGGGTTTGGGGTTTAGGGTAACAAACAAGGGTCGACCCTAAATCGTCGTAATTAACAAACGCGGGTCGAGTCAACTTCGTTGTAAAGGCCATTCGATCCTAAATCGTCGTAATACCTAAAACGCGGGTCGAGTCAACTTCGTTGTAAAGACCATTCGATCCTAAATCGTCGTAATATCTAAAACGCGGGTCGAGTCAACTTCGTTGTAAAGGCCATTCGATCCTAAATCGTCGTAATACCTAAAACGCGGGTCGAGTCAACTTCATTGTAAAGGCCATTCAACCCTGTGTCGTGGTAATTTAACAACCACATTACTACGATTCACAAAAACAAGGGTCGATCCTGTATAGTAGTTATTTTACTTCTACTTTACGACGATCTACATATATATATACACACCAAATCCCCATCATAATCTCACACCAAAAACAAATCTCTTAATCTCTTAAGATAAATAAAGATTACAAATCGGTCATCAAAACCGTTCTTATCAACTCCGTATAGCTTTATTTGGTTTGAGGAGCCAAGCAAAGGCTATACGGATTGATAAGGATTGTTCTTGTGACCGTATACATTCAAAACCTAAAAAAACATTGCTTTCAAAAAAACTATACGGGAGTGCACGGTTACTAGAACAGTTCTTATCAACCCTACATAGCTTTTCCTCAGTTCATGAAACGAGAAAATTTTATGTCGGGTCGATAACAATTGTTCTGGTTACAGTGTGTACTCCTTTAAAAAAAAATTTCAAAAATAACATTTACTTCTAAGTTACTACGATCAAAACAAGGTTCGAGTCAAAATAGACGTAATTTACCTACTTAATTACGACGATTTTAAACGCGGGTCGAGTCAATCTAGTCGTAATAGGCCTACTAACTTACGACGATCCAAAACGCGGGTCGAGTCAACCGAGTCGTAATGGGCTTACTAAATTATGACGATCCAAAACGCGGGTCGAGTCAAAATCGTCGTAATGTCCCTTCTACATTACGACGATCACAAAATCCCTATATATAGAAACCACAATCAACCTCACGCGTTGCCTTCTCTCTAACCTCTCTCTGCCTTCTCTCTGCCTTCTCTCTAGGTACGATTTTTTTTTTTTTAGTTTAGGTGGTTTAGCTTAGGGATGGAATTAGATTAGGTGGTTAGTTTAGGAATAGATAAAATTATATTTTTAGATGCACATTTTATATATATATATTTTTTTTCTTTTAATAATTGATTTTTTTTTGAACAGGTATCAGTACACATGTCTACTCCTCGCGGTAGAAAACGACTTAGGGGACCCACCTATCAGAGTACATTTCTCAGTGGACAGACTGATCAATCTGCTTCTACCTCTGGTACTGCAACCCAGTCGGAAACAGTTCCTGAGAGCCAATCTCAGGAACGATCACCAGCTGCGTCTGCTCCTCTTCCACCATGGGTGCCTCCTGCACCGTATGTCCCTCCACCGCATGGTCAGCCACCTCCGCTGCTGCTCCACCTCCTCCGGCTCCTGCTCCACCTCCTCCGGCTCCTGCTCCACCTCCTCCGGCTGCTGCTCCACCGCCTCAGGCTGCTGCTCCACCGCCTTAGGATGTTGCTCCACCACCTCAGGGTGCTCCGGGATATGTCCATCCTGATTTGATGGTGCCCCCGGATGCACCGTATGCTAGATTTACCGTTGAGGATTTGCTTCAGATGCCGGGCCGCGAAGGTTTACCCGTCATCGATCCCGATCGTCCACCAAACACATACTGGTAATTAAGTTTAATATATTATTATTTCCGTAAGTTATAAATTATATATGTATATATATATATATCTAATTACATTATTTGTCTTTTGCAGGTTTGGTACGGACAACCGTCTTGGACGGTCCGTTTCAGATACCATCAAGTCATATTTCACTGAACCGCATCCGAACTGGAGTCTTACGCCAGATCACATTCGGAGAACTTGATTCAAGTGTTTTGCGGTTAGTTTTCATATTTTAATGTATAATTTATATTTTATTTTCTATAATAATTATTTATTATATTTATTAATTAATATTTTTCCATCAAAAATGGAATTGGTCTATTGCCGTCAACGAGAAAGTGAAGAAGGCGTTCACCGAGAAGGCGATGGATCGCCTTAAAAACACCGTTGGCGACTGGAAGGATAAGTGGAGGGTCGAGGGTGATGCTGCGAAACCCATATTCATCGCCGAGACGGTATGGACAGGCCTTAAGGCCTATTGGATGTTGCCTCGGAGCATTATGACGGCCAACAACTGCTCGGCAGCCCGACATACACCAGATGCAGAAGGCAATTTACCGTTGCCTCATACTTCCGGACAGATTCCACACGCCGGAGTTGCCTTACAGATGGTAATTTTTTTTTATTATTAATAAATTTTTTTAAATAAAATTAATTATATTAAATTTCTAAATTTTTTCTACAAGCTGCTGAAGATGGAGAACCTCCATCTTTGTCCAAGCTTTACAAAAAAACTCACACCCATAAAGATGGGACGTTTGTGGATGCTCGGGCTGAAAAGATCCACAACGACGTTCAGTCTCGAATCCAAGAGGTCGAGACTCAGCTGTCCCAAGAAAATCCGGATTTGCCACCTGTTCAGTTGTCAACGGTAGAACAGGACAAAATATTTGAACAGGTAATATATTTTTTTAAATATATATAAATATATAGTATAATTTAATTATATAATTATTTTTAAATATATTTTTACTAATAAAATTAATTAATTTATTACAGGTTGCCCCAAAGAAAAGGGGACGAGTCGTCGGAATTGGCTCGGTTAACGATGTTCCGAGGGCGAGAGCAGGTTATGTTTCGGGAAGAGACGAAGAGAATGCTCAGCTCCGGGCAGCTTTGGCAGCTTCTAATGCCGCCTTAGCAGAGCACCGGACTTCGATGATGGGCATGGCGTCAATGTTCGATTTGATGGCGGAGTCAGACCCGAGGTATGGGCAGATGTGGAGTCAAGTCCGTCCTACCATAGTCACACGCACCGCGGAGGAGCAGGCGGATCTAGAGCGACGGACCGAGAACCATAGTGCCGAGCTTCGGGAAGACCTTAATCTTTAGGTTTTTTTTTGTAATTTTTATTTTGAATTTTAAATATTTTAATATATTATTATTATTTTGTTTATATTTCTGGTTATTAAATTATTTTAAAATAATTATATATTTTATTCTTTATTATTGAACAAAAAAACAATTTTAAATATAAAACTTTTTACAAATCGAGGTTAATTCTAAATTAAATCGAGGTTAACTCGTAGTAAAATGTTCGAAAGAAATCAATGTAAATTTGTAGTAAAAAAATAGATGTAATGCAGTCGTATAATTTACTACCAAAGTACTTCGACATTCGAGGGTAATTCGTTGTAAATATAGCTTCTATCTTACCTCGATTTTAACGACTACTTTACGTCTGCATTACTTCGACATATTTTACTTCTATTTTACTTCGATTTGTCTATTACTTCCACGTTACGACGATTTATCTATTACTTCCACGTTACGACGATTTGTCTATTACTTCCACGTTACGACGATTTTGTATTTACGTCGATTTTACCTCGATTGTCATTCGTCGTACTTTTCCTTCGATTTTACGTCGATTTTTCCATTACGACGAGCTAGTAACTACGATTCGTAATTCGTAGTTAAGTCGTCGTAATAGTGGTTTAACTACGATTTAACCACGATATATGCATTAGTTATAGTCAACATTTGTTGTAGTGAGATATACATGTATTTATATATTGCCGGATCAGATCGGATATTTGCTTCACAAAATTTTAGTATTTGTGATTTACTTCGATTTAACCGGATATTGAGTTTTCGTATTTGCTTTGCTTCGAAAGTTTACGGATATTCACAATTTTTTATCAAATCAAAACGAATAACGAATCGAATAAAATGACGAGCCCTGCATAATTCAATGAAGGTTATATATTACATTAACGGTTACAAGAGAATTTGACAAACCAAAATAATCCAAACACCGAGCTAAACTCACATGTAACCGGTTTCTAAAACCAGATTACATCCTGGAAATAGTTCATATATGGTTATAAGAAAGTATAGCCACAATAATCCGCCAAAACAAATTCAACTTTTTCTGTAACTGACAAATTTGCAAGATGGTTACATAATTTATTTAAGATTATATATTACATTAACAGTTACAAGAGAGTTTGACAAATCAAAATAATCTGACACCTCGCTAAACTCTTTGGTAACTATTTTAATAAAATAGACTACATCTTTGAAAGTGTTCATATACAGTTACAAGAAAGTTTAGGCACAAACCTCCCTACACAAGTTAAACTTTTCTATAACCGACCCAAAAAGCTACAACACTGCATACATACACTTCCGAAAAGAAAAATATATCGCACTAGGAATACTAAGCTTTTTTCATCTGCTCAAAGATTCAACAACCACCCTCCCTCTTGATCTCTAGCGACGAACTTAGCTCCATGTCTCTCTCACAGAGTTGGGCTTGATATATTTTGGCTCAGAAGACAAAAAAATTTTGACCATTATTTTTAAAAAGCTGTGAAAGTATTTTAAACATACTGATATAGAATATCTAACCGAGATAACTGTATGCTCTAATTAGTAATACTATCAGTAGAACTATTAAATAATTTTGTAATTATTGACTCTATAAAATATTTATCATCTCTAGCAACCTGAAATACATGCTTCATCAGCTTGTGTTCAGACACGGTTCTGGTTACATCCACATTTTCAGTGTGAGATACGACCAAAAATATGAAAAACTGTTATTTAACGACGTTAACTAATAAAAAATTATATGTATATATACGTGTAGAAAGGTCGTTATCACATGGATAATATGAGATTCGAATAATTTATAAAGCGCAATTTAGGTGAAAAACAATAGAAGATCGTGATATTAGGAGAATAGGAAAAAAGGAAAACTTGTGTCTACGTGACAACAAAACAGGAGTAAAAAGATGCATTTACCCCGGATCTCAGTTTCCTGGTTTTAGGCTTCTAGGATTTGTGTCTGACACAATATCTGTATTTAGATTTGGCAAGATAGTAAAAAGATTGTGTTTACAGTAGATGGATTTGCATCAGTAAACCAAAATATACAGTGACAAAAGCATAACTCTGACGCAAACGGCGCAAGGATATCTTAAAAAAGATTTCAGTGAGATTTTATTTAGAAATTAGTTTAATTGATAATTATATGTTATTCTCCTATCTGTGGGCGTCTACATGAAAGATTGGATTGCCAATTGTGTAACTGGCTAACTTATTGAATAGCAAATCAGTGAAATATTATATGGCTAAACTGATTGTCTTACCCTAACAACTTGTTCCACATAAAGAACTAGACCCTAAACCCTGCAAGCTAATCCCTAAGCCCTTGAGGAATCAAAAAGCCCAAATCAGTTAACCTTAACACCTCAAACAATGGACATGTCTAACCTCGATACACTTAAACAACAAACCCTAATATAACCCTAAACACTTATAGAACTCAAAAACCCTAACCCTAAACCCTAATGATACCCTTAAAACAAGAAAACCATACACCCAAACCCTAAATCATAAACCATAAACCCTTATAGGACCACTGAACCCTAAACACATAAACTCTAAACCCTAAATCCATAAACTCTAACCGGTTATTGTAAACCCCATTGACACAATATGTGTAACCGGTTTTGTTTTAACCGGTTATTGTAAAGTCCATTGACGAAACCCTCAACACATAATCTAAACCTTAAACCCAATAGTAACAACGGTAAGTAAACCCTATTGTGTACCCAAATCAAATAAATATATACCCTAAACCCAATAGGGAGCTCGGAACCCAAGCAATAATAAATACTATACCATAAAGACATAATTCTAAATCCTACACCCAATTTGAAACCCGGAACCCAAACACTAATTATAAAACCTTATAGACAAAATTCTAAACCCTAAAGACAACATGATCCCTGAAACCCTAACGGTAATGAATAAACCAGAACGACAGTGTAAACTAGATAGCCCCATAATTAATTCGTTATACAGTTATATATCTTCGGAACCGGCTAACAATCGTTGTTTACCTTCACAAAATTGTCTATAATTTTATTTTAGCTGGTTATTGATTGAGGTGACCAGCCACTATTGTAATTAGATGGCTAATTGGGTTCTCTCCTTCACCCGGTATCGATGGTTAATGTTTGAAATTTTGTTTTAGCCAGTTATTGATTTAGGTGACCAGCCACTATTGTAATTAGATGGCTAATTGGGTTCTCTCCTTCACCCGGGTATCGATGGTTAATGTTTAAAATTTTGTTTTAGCCGGTTATTGATATAGGTGACCAGCCACTATTGTAGTTAGACGGCCAATTGGGTTCTCTCCTTTACCTGATATCGATGGTTAATGTTTGAAATTTTGTTCTAGCCGGTTATTGTAAACCCCATTGACGAAACTCTCAACACATAAATCTAACCCCTAAACCCAATAGGAACAATGGTAAGTAAACCCTGTTGTCTAAACCTCAACTCGGATTTCATTGTGTGCTTCATCCTCAAATACTTGAAATGAAGAAGTACCCAGATTCTTGTTTCAACATATATTCAGAAATAAAAGTTTGAGAAGTTAAATGCATTGCAAAACCCCATCAAATCTATCATAAAATCCAAATAAGAATGTACTTTATGAACAATCTTTTTAATTTTGTTTCTCTTTGAAATTTTTTTTCATTTAGAAATTGTAATATCAAGAATACGAGCTCCCTAGTAAGAAAAAGAAGTGTTTTAAGCTCAGATTCAAAGAATTAGATCTGGTTAACAATACTCTCAAAGTTTTTCGATGAGAATGTAACACTGAAATAAAAAAGGAGAGAGACAAAAAAGATGCAGATTTAATTAGAAAAATATTATGGATTAATGGAGTTGAGAGAAAATGGTTTCAAATTTCAGACTGTTTGATAATACTCGAAGAGGTAAGGGATAAACTATTTTTAATCTGACGTTAAGGTAAGATATGAGAGTACACGAATCAAATCTTCCAAAATCTTTTAGTAAGATCTTTGTGTATCTTGGCAGAAGATTTGGCCTACTTGAAACGATTATATGGGGGTTTATGATGTAGGGATTGAAGAGTAAAAAGACACCATGAACAGTTGCACATTTTCGAGGCTTGGAACTGGTTTTTGGCTTTGGGCTCATTGGATTTGCATTGGTGAATGCTGACAGTTTCTTAGAATGATACTGCACACAAACAGTTATGACTAGCAGATTAACTGTTGTTTACTACTCCCACGTTTATATTATACTAGGGATTTGCCGGCGGTTTACTGATATTGATATGAACTGACTATAATTTTATAATTTTAGAATATTTTCAACAGTATATTAGAAAACAAATAAGTATAAATGATATGGAGATATTTTAAGTTGCTTATAAAATAATTTAAGTTTAAATATATGCATGACACTTTAAGTTTGAAATATGCATGACAATTTGGAAGTGTAATAGCCGAATTGTTTACTATTTGATAGCGCTGGGATTTTTTTACCATTTGTATAGTTTTACTATGAACTTTTGTTATTATATATCATTTTATTGAAAATTAACTCTTAAAATTGCTAATTGTGTCACGCCAAAGAGTTGAATTATTTTGTTTAATAATGTGTGATTGCATTTTGCATATCATGAAATGAAATTTGGTTTCGTCAATGGATTAATTTAAATACTGATAATAGTAGACGGGCAATATATTTTATTTGCTGTTTACGTAAACAACGTGGCTTATTATAGTTGCATGTTTGACGATGATAAGTAACAAGATGTGCTTCAAATGAGAAGACAAATTTTTTTATTTGCTTAAAAAGTAGCATAGCTTCATTAGGAACTATTAATGCTGTTTCCCTAGCTGTCTTTTGGCCTGCAGCAGAGTTTTTTATGGTCGACGGTGTGGTGACTGGTTAACTGAGATTTTTTATAGAAATGATAACTGGCATCTTGTTTGCGCGAAAGTTGATTAGCTTGTCGCAAGTGTTCGCTATTTAGCGGGTTAATTTTGCTTTACCTCTGCGGATTGTTTCCTCTGGCGTGCCATTAACTGCCGATGCTGTTAACTTTGATGTCGTGCAACCATGGCCGGCTTCCCTGACCGGCTGTGTTGGCGTTATGTTGTTATAGATTTGACAATTAATATTCATGAAAAACAAAAACTACGAATGCTCAACACACCTTATTCTTGTTTAGCTTTGCGGGATGGAGACGTGTTGTTGTAAGACGATCCCCTCACTACTCTTATATTTCTCTAGCAATGGTTTTGTATTTTATAAGCTACTTTGGTTTTATTAGTGGGTTGATGATGGAAGACGTGTAATGTTTTAAATGATGAGCTACTTGTGAAAGACTAAAATTATTCGATGTGATACCTAGGCAATCAATATCACCTCAGTTGTTAAATCTAGCGGCTCGTAAACAACTTATGAAGTGCAAATATTGAGACCTCATCACTCATGAAAAAAATATTAAAATCTGATGCAGAAAAGCGAAGACAATCCAAAGAAGTTGCATAACAATGAAAGAATATCTCAGTCGGCTAGTAATCATTATTAGCCCTACAGACTTGTACTTACTGAAACGTCAAAAATAAGTAAACTGAAGAAAATGTGTGAATCCTCTTCCTCTTGAGATTTCTCCATCAATATTAAAGGCATCATTTAATGTTCTGCACACCATTGCCTACCTTCGAGAAGTGGAGTATGAAAAGATGTATACAACAGCACTCTAAAGATCGGGCAGTAAGCAGCAAAAGAAAAAAATATTTATTTGAATACCAAAAGCAAGAAGTACTGAGAGCAGTGAGGCTAGTAAGAAGTAAGGTATTTGAAGCAACATGCTGCAAAAATCCATTTAAGATACGTCATGTGACTCATGTCATGTCATCCCACAGTGTCTATAATGATGTTAAAGCCTTGGTCAATGCACTGGTCTTGATGTATGTATCAAAGCCTCGTAGCTTATGAGTGTATATTGTAATCTAACGTACTTGGGGAATCTTAATGTGCACATTCAAGTAATAGAGGTATCTTATTATTCTACTCGGGACTTAAAATTAGTCAAGCTTAAAAATATTTATTTCTTAAATCTGTTACAAATTGGTATGTAAGCCAAGCTGTGTTTCAGTTCAGCAATCTAATTGTACCCCAAAAAGTGCTGCATCTCAACATTACAACACCAGACGCAAACTTCACAATGTTAGCTCTTCAAATCCTCGTTCAGGGAAAAGCAAAAGGCTAGTTTCAGACTTTTAGTATAAGAAAAAGGGAAGATTAGATTACAATTCATAAAGCATCTTCTAGAAATGAAACAAAGACTCTTCAGTGTAAGAAATATGATAAGTATAATATCATATAAAGGGTCTTTTGTTCAGACCAGAGCCGCAGAGCAGCAGAGCGAAATCGATGGTCACAAAAGCATCTTACGTTTTCACCTCATTGGTGGGCTGTTGAAGGTGAAGAAACTGTAGTCCGGTTGATCAACTTGCACACACTCAAGCCATTTACTTCAGCTTGAGCTCTGTTTTGTTTCCATACAGATACTTTGAGCTTATAAGATGCGAGTCCAAAGTAGGCAACGATAGCTTTAGGGATCGGTCCGTCTCACTACAACCCACAAAACCTGCTTGAACAAATAGACAACACAGTGTAAGAGATCCAGCTAGGTAGTGACAATCAGACATACATATTATCTTGATAACACCAAGTGCATAGGTTACTACTTACCTTGAATATGTGTTGTTGAGAAAGAGTGGAAAGTTAGAAAGCAGGCATCAACGTTTTGTAGTGTTGGATCAATAGGTAATTGATACCTACATACTAACAAATTAAAAGATCATTGTTTCAGGTCCCTCCATATATATTTTAAAGATAACGACCTCAAGCCCCAAGAGAAGGTTCGCATGAAAGGTACCATGACAGTGACCAAACGCAGCTCCAATCTTGTTCGTCCTATCCACCCTTGTTCTTTTATACGTACAAAAAACCTTTGTAAAGCTACTTCGTTCTGCTTTTTAATACAGTCACAAATTTCATGTCAAATCAGAAAAAGATATCACAAATTAATCATACTTGAAACCTAACCTTGTTCACTGCATTACGTTGGTAAAGCTCGATGTGGATACGACACAAGTGAATCTTTCCTTGACCATTGATCAGACCTATTTCTCATCTTATGTCAAATTTATTGTCCGCCCGTTTAAATTCAAGCTACTTATCCCTGAATCCTTCGAGAACAAAAACATATCTGATGAGATATCGTAAGAGATGACGAAATTGGTTTCAATTGGAGGGATCTCTTGGGTTGATGAGCAGAATCCGTTTCAGCTGCAAGTCTCTCTCTCTCTCTCTCTCTCTCTCTCTCTCTCTCTCTCTCTCTCTCTCTCTCTCTCTCTCTCTCTCTCTCTCTCTCTCTCTCTCTCTCTCTCTCTCTCTCTCTCTCTCTCTCTCTCTCTCTCTCTCTCTGGTTCATCAGTTTCTCAGCTGCAACAAACGAACATGCCAACAGCCCAAAAGCTGTTAAAATTGTGATAAAAACTGCAATTCTGATCATCAAGACAAACGTTCATCAGCACAAAGCGTTCGGAGGTGCCGTGAACTGTAGGGAGACGTGTGGCTCTGCTCTGTATCTGGAACGTCCAAAATGTTGAAACCCTATAAACATCTGGGCTTAATAAAAAAACAGTATAAAAACCCAATGACTTAACACATATACAACCGGTTCCATAACTCACCAAAACATAAACGTGAGATGATGAAATACTAAGAAAACTCAAGCTCAAACCTAGCAACAAAGCCCAAATCGAAAATAGCCTTCAGCGAATGGAATCATGACAAGTGTCAATTTTTATCCCAAGGAGGAAAAAACTCTACTTTATTAGTAAAGATGTCATCATTTAGTTTTAAACGAACATGCCAACAGCCCAAAAGCTGTTAAAATTGTGATAAAAAACTGCAATTCTGATCATCAAGACAAACGTTCATCAGCACAAAGCGTTCGAAGGTGTCGTGAACTGTAGGGAGACGTGTGGCTCTGCTCTGTATCTGGAACGTCCAAAATGTTGAAACCCTATAAACATCTGGGCTTAATAAAAAAACAGTATAAAAACCCAATGACTTAACACATATACAACCTGTTCCATAACTCACCAAAACATAAACGTGAGATGATGAAATACTAAGAAAACTCAAGCTCAAACCTAGCAACAAAGCCCAAATCGAAAATAGCCTTCAGCGAATGGAATCATGACAAGTGTCAATTTTTATCCCAAGGAGGAAAAAACTCTACTTTATTAGTAAAGATGTCATCATTTAGTTTTAAACGAACATGCCAACAGCCCAAAAGCTGTTAAAATTGTGATAAAAAACTGCAATTCTGATCATCAAGACAAACGTTCATCAGCACAAAGCGTTCGGAGGTGTCGTGAACTGTAGGGAGACGTGTGGCTCTGCTCTGTATCTGGAACGTCCAAAATGTTGAAACCCTATAAACATCTGGGCTTAATAAAAAAACAGTATAAAAACCCAATGACTTAACACATATACAACCGGTTCCATAACTCACCAAAACATAAACGTGAGATGATGAAATACTAAGAAAACTCAAGCTCAAACCTAGCAACAAAGCCCAAATCGAAAATAGCCTTCAGCGAATGGAATCATGACAAGTGTCAATTTTTATCCCAAGGAGGAAAAAACTCTACTTTATTAGTAAAGATGTCATCATTTAGTTTTAATCGAACATGCCAACAGCCCAAAAGCTGTTAAAATTGTGATAAAAAACTACAATTCTGATCATCAAGACAAACGTTCATCAGCACAAAGCGTTCGGAGGTGTCGTGAACTGTAGGGAGACGTGTGGCTCTGCTCTGTATCTAGAACGTCCAAAATGTTGAAACCCTATAAACATCTGGGCTTAATAAAAAAAACAGTATAAAAACCCAATGACTTAACACATATACAACCGGTTCCATAACTCACCAAAACATAAACGTGAGATGATGAAATACTAAGAAAACTCAAGCTCAAACCTAGCAACAAAGCCCAAATCGAAAATAGCCTTCAGCGAATGGAATCATGACAAGTGTCAATTTTTATCCCAAGGAGGAAAAAACTCTACTTTATTAGTAAAGAAGATGTCATCATTTAGTTTTCACATATATTAAAAAGAATTAAGTTTTTTTGTGTCCCTAATTTATGTATAAACTAGAAAGTCACCCGCTGATAATAATTTTTAAGAAATATAATATTTTCTAAAGTGAAAAGAAAATTAATAGATTAGCTTTTACAGTGTAAATACATAAAATAATTTTATAAGCTATATTTATATTTGGCTTATCAATTTTTATTTTTGTTTTTTAGGTTTTGTTAAATTTAAATTAGAAAATAAATTTTATTTATCTTATGTTGTATTATGATTATGTTTATTTTAATATGTAAAATATTAAAATGTATAAATTTTAGTTTAGGCATTGCTGGTTAGCTATAAGCAAGTCTATGCAATACCCATGATGAAAGAATGATCTGATCTACACGTACGGGGTTCCACCGTCATTGTCGATACATCATCTCTAAAATATAAACCATCAATGTTTGATTGTTTCGTGATATGTCCTTATCGTAAATCTTGAGATTAAGTTTTTCAAATTTTCAAAGTTTTTTTTTGTGTTTAATTTCTTTGTTGTTTATACGATTTTCTGATTTTTGAATATTTATTCGAGTTTATGCTTGGAACATTGTCCTATGATCTATTCATATATGTTTACTGCTCGAATCAGATAGGGATTCAGATTTTTGAGTTCGGATACATCTAAACTCAGCTACAAAAAAAAGTATACTTAGTTTAGATTCTTTTTGTGTTAAAAAAAAACTTTAAGCGCTCTTTTAACTAATAAAAATAGCATATCTGGCTCTCTGAATAGTTGTGTATTTTTATTTACAGCATTAAATTTACAAAATAACTCACTTACAGCCAAAAAGAATTATCAATCACAATTTACATTTGAGAAGACCATAAGCTATAACAATACCCATGATGAAAGAATGGTCTCCTTGCTGATAATAAATTTTAAGAAATATAATATTTTCTAATTTATACATAAATTAGGGACACAAAAAAAGTATACTTAGTTTAGATTCTTTTTGTGTTAAAAAAAAAACTTTAAGCGCTCTTTTAACTAATAAAAATAGCATATCTGGCTCTCTGAATAGTTGTGTATTTTTATTTACAGCATTAAATTTACAAAATAACTCACTTACAGCCAAAAAGAATTATCAATCACAATTTACATTTGAGAAGACCATAAGCTATAACAATACCCATGATGAAAGAATGGTCTACTTGTGGCTCCACCACCATTGTCAAGACATCTTCACCAAAATCTAAGCCATTAATGTTGTTTGATTGTTTCTTTTTAACTTCTGCCATTAATCTTCCCGATCCATCTTCGATTGTGAAAACTGACCCATGATTCACAATCTTATAACAAGACTGTTGATCATCTTTACTAGATTCCATTACAATTTTGTAAGACGAAGATGAACCTCTTGGCGAAATCTTGAAGTTCTTTCTTAGTCGAAATCTTGTCCCGGTTGAGTTGCATCCTTCGCAAGATTTGAATAATCTAAACCTTTGTTGAAATCCAAACAAGACTTCTCCGTATAAGTCCATAAGGTAAACTTCACCGCAACTCTTGGAATCATAATTATCCACTCGATAGAGTAAGTTTCCTTTGGAATCAAAAACTGTGCAACCTTTGCTATGGTACACAAGAGATCTCATCCAAATCGTGAAACTCTCTTGCTTTGTCGTCAAGTACGGCGAGCTCTTGACTTCTCCGACGCTGGAGTTCACCGGTAATGCTTGGACAGGATGAATCTGCACCATGTTCTTAGCTGGAAAACCCGAAATACCGTCGTTGCTAAGTATTTGTATATGTTGGAAAACTTTTATATTTTGATACTATGTATCCTCTTTGTATATATACAGTCTTCTTTATCATATACGAAGGAAATGAGTCTCTGGTTATGATTAAAAAAGGATATATACGAAGGTTACATCCACATGTTCAATGTGGCATACGACCAAAAAAATGAAAAACTATTGTGAAACGACGTTAACTAATTAAAATATTATGCATATACGTGTAGAGAAGTCGTTATCACGTGGATAGTGTTAGATTCGAACAATATATAAATCAATAAATGCATATACAATAAAATAATAAAATAGTTTCAATTTATTAGTTTTTGTACAATTATTCGTTGTTGGTCTTTGGTTTTGGAATGATACTTCACACAAACAGTATGAATAGCAGATTAACTGGTGTTTGCTAATATTTTCAAATTTTATTTTTGCAAATAATTAGCATTTAAATTTTGTCTTTGCATACAATAATTAAAATAAATTATCTGTTTCATAAGCTTCTCAAAAGCAACATACTGTTTCTTGTGGCCATTTAAAACCATTGGTATCACTAGTTTAACAGGTTCTATGTTCGTGTTACAAAGAAAAAAAAATTGTCATTTAAATCAAGAACTTTCAAATTTGGTTGGAAAAAAGCATAAACTTTCCTTTGGATCATTTAAAGCACCAACTTAGTTTGAATAGCCATTTTAAAACTCAACTAAGTTTGACTAAACCAAATTAAACACGACGTTAACTCGGATAAATGGTTAATTAGATGGAGTTAATCGCCGTCTCTAATCTACGTTAAGTCCAAATGACGTCGTTTTAGTTTTTTTTTTAAATTGCATCTGGACCATTTAAAACACCAACTTAGTTTGAATAGTCACTTTAAACTTCAACTTTGTTTGACTAAGCCAAATTAAACATGATGTTAACTCGAGTAACAGATTAATTAGGCGGGTTAATCGTCGTCTCTAATCTCCGTTAAGTCCAAACGACATGGTTTTAAATTTTTTTAGAAAGTTTTATCTGAAAGAAATTGAACCTGTGACTAAAGACACATTCGTTGCAAACCCGAACCACTAGACCACTTACAATTTTCTTAACTTGAATGAATACTAATACATATTATTATGAAACCTCCAAATCATCTTCTCCACCCTAAATCCCTAAATGATTTTATAAATATTAAAACTTGTAAATAACTTGATAATTAAAAAATTTCGTGAGTATTATTAAAAATATTAAAACTTATAAATAACTTAATAATTAAAAAAATTATTTATTTAATATTTTTAATAATACTTATAAATAATTTAATTATTATTATAAGTTTTAATTTTTTATAAGTTTTAATTATTATAAGTTTTAATATTTTTAGTGAAGTATTATAATTATTAAGTTATTTATAAGTTTAATAATACTCACGAAATTTTTTAACTATTAAGTTATTCACAAGTTTTAATATTTATAAAATAATTTACGTATTTAGGGTGTGAGGAAATGATTTGGAGGTTTCATAATAATATCTAGTAATATTCATTCAAGTTAAAAAAAATTGTAAGTGGTATAGTGGTTCAGGTTTGCAACGAGTGTATCTTTGGTCACGGGTATGATTCCTTTCAATTTTTTTTTTTTAAATTAAAACGACGTCGTTTGGACTTAACAGAGTTTAGAGACGGCGATTAACCTTGCCTAATCAATTTGTTATCCAAGTTAACGTTGTGTTTAATTTGGTTAGTCAAACTAAGTAGAGGTTTAAAGTGGTTATTCAAACTAAGTTGGTGCTTTAAATGGTCCAGATGCAATTTTTTAAAAAAAGTTTAAAACGACGTCGTTTGGACTTAATGGAGATTAGAGACGGCAATTAATCCCGTCTAATCAATTCGTTATCCGAGTTAACGTCGTGTTTAATTTGGTTTAGTCAAACTAAATTGAGGTTTAAAATGGCTATTCAAACTAAGTTGGTGCTTTAGATAGTTCAAGAGAAAGTTCATGCTTTTTTTCAACCAAATTCGAAAGTTCGTGATTTAAATGACAATTTTCCCAAAAAAAAAGGCAAATTCCATGATCATTTTTTATAGGGCTTTATACTTGTTCATAGTCCACTGGGCCTTAATATTATTAATTTCGATGACAATAATCATTACATTATACAAATATAGAGGCCGAGGAGCCACATCTTTTCATGCAATTGTACTTCTCCCAAGAGTTCATGACCACTCTATGCACTACTCTAATTCTATAACATAAGATAGAAAGAAGAAGAAAAATGAAAATGAAAATGTGTAACTGTATTACATGAAACTGGTACCCATTAGACAATGGTCCTCTCAGAACAACAGGTCAAGCCTTTTTCCTTCTATAGACATCTAAAAGCTAATGCCATTTCCCTACAACTTCTCTTTCTCTAACTCTTGTAACCCAATATAACTACTCCTTTAGATGCAGACAGCTACTAACCAAAAATAAACACACACAATTGAAGAAACAATACAAAGAGAACTCCATGGACACTAGAAGAAACAGCACTACCAAGCTCCATCTTCAAACACAGTCTCTATTTCCTCCAAATATGGTAAAAATAAATAATCTATCTTCCTTTCTTTAATGCTTCTCTTCCTTCTATTGTTCTTGAATCCCTCTTCATTTATCTGTTTTTTAGGAGAAAACTTTAGATGTTGAGCCAAGAATGAGCACAAACCCATTTGCAGAAGATTTCATCAAACCACTGCCAATTTCATCAAACCAAAGCAGTAGCAGCAGCGAGATGGTATATGAAAGAAGACAGAGCTTCTCATCACAAAAGAGCATTGGAGAAGGAAGAAGCAGTGGACAAAGAAGAGTGATGTTAGTGGAGTCTCCTTGCACTCCAGGCAGAGGAGTCTTCAGTTTCAGTAGCAGCCTCTCAGGGAGAAGAAGAAACTTCCCTTCTAAATGGGATGATGCCGAGAAATGGGTCACCTCCAGTCATGAATCTCCAGCACGTTCCCTCAAAACCAGTCACATGTGTAACAATAACTCCCACTTTGATGGCTTCAAGAACCATCACCTCCTTAAAGGTAAGAAGCAGAACAAGAAGCACATTACACACATTCTTGAAAAGTTTTGATCTTTATAGTTCAAATTCTGTGTTTCTGTTAGATAAGTTAGCGAACGAAGTGCCATCAACAGAAGGGTTTATATTCAGAGATCTCGAGGAAGAAGAAGAAGCTCAAGTTCAACACAGAGACATGGGAACAGAGATGACGCCGGTCGGAAGCGTAACGACTTCAAGATGCCACACGCCCTTCAAAGGCACGTCACCAGCGAGACACAACACGCCTTCGAACATGTCCGGTCCGTTAACAGAAACCAAAAACGTTATAGACATCTCCGAGTTCGCCGACAAGTTAAGACTCAGTGGGTCAGCTGCGACTCAGTATTATAACTCGGTGACGAGTCACTGGAACTCGAGGGAAGAGGAGGAAGAAGAGATATCGAAGAGCTTAAGACATTCGGACATGGAAAGTGAGTTACAGAGAAGTGTTTCAGAATCTAAAGCTGCTTTGTTGGATGGTGAAGACGACAAGATCAAGTTTTGTCAAAGGTAATAAAAAAAATCTTGAAATAAATTATAATTAAAAAAATCTTGAAATAAATTATAAATATGTTTCTCTAAAACTAAATCTTGAGATAAATTATAAAATAGTGTTTTAAAAACATTAAAAATTATAAACTTTTTTTTTTAACTGAAAAATTATAAAATCTTGAATGTCTGTAAATCTTTTAAGTCGTTTTTTTTTGTAGATATCAAAGAGAAGAAGCCAAGATAAAGGCATGGGTGAATCTCCAAGATGCTAAAGCCGAAGCTCAGTCCAGGAAACTCGAGGTATGTTGTGCATGCAAATACGTATATTTTGTAGAGAGACCGTATAAACTTATTGTATTGTGTTATGGTCTAGTAACATATTTGTGGAGCCACACACCCAGCATTGACTAGTCTCTGTTACGTAAAGAAGCAAAAAGTCTTCGAGTTTCTAAAGAGATGATGATATCTTTGTAGTTTGTGCAAGTCCCATGTGAAAAAGATTGTTTGTTTTGTAAAGTAATGTCCTCTCTTGGAAAGATGTAGAGTCTAAACTAGTTAATCATTTTATTATGTAGCTATTTAATCATATAACTCTAGGCTTTACGGTTGAGTGATGCATTTTAATTAATTTTAGGTGAAAATACAAAAGATAAGATCAAATTTTGAGGAGAAAATGATGAAGAGAATGGATACGGTGCACCGGAGAGCAGAGGAGTGGAGAGCTACTGCGAGGCAACAACATGCTGAGCAGTTAAAGAAAACCGCTGAGAGGGCGAGGAAGTTGAGTAACCGCCGTGGCTATTTGGTTGCCGGCCGTAGCTCATGTGGTTGTCTTACTTGTAATAACAGTGGCTCTTGTCACTAAGAAAATAAAATATAAATGGACAACAAGGACAAGAAAATTACTGTCTATGTGTTTGGATTAATCAATATTTATGTTATTTTTACTGCTTTATCAATGAAATACAAAGAAGGAAATATAGTCTTTCTGATAACTACATACTGAACAGTCTTAAAAACTTGTGAACTTATGACTGGATAATATAAATTAAGATTCTAAAGATTTTGAAAAGGATAACACTAACTAGTGGAAGCTCTGTTTATTTTTTTTTCAGTATAGTGGAACTTTGTTCTTGTTGTTTTCTTGTTTAACTAAACTTGAAATGTTGTTGTCATGCAAAAGTTTCAAATCCAGAGAAGTAGAGATTGATTAAAGACAAAACTTTTGCGTCTGAAAGGAGTAGAAACAGTCCTCACAACAAGTCACAGCTTTTCTTTCTCCCCATAAATTTTTACAAGACAACACTCCTTCATTTCTTTTGTTCTTTTCTGTTTGGTTTTATACGTAAAAAAAAACAGTTTTTTTTTTCTATTTTCAGTTAATAGATTTTTTTCAACTTATAATTTAATAAGAAAACAAGTTAAACTTTAGTTATAAATATTTCTAATAACTTTAAACCAATAGAAATTCAATAAACTCATTTTTAAGATTTCATTTTATCATTATTAATTAATAAAATTATGTAGGAAACTTTAAAAATCTTTTTGAAAAATTAAAAAAAAACAGTTTTATGGAATCAGGGGAAGTATTTGAATACAGACAAAAAAAAACACTTACTGTCTATTTTGTCATTTCTGTTATTGTAACACCTCAAATCTGTCTTTTGAGATGAAAAGGACATGTAAAAACTCCAGTCCTATATTCGTGAAATATCAATTCCCAATTCTACAGTACAAGTTCCGATTAAACTTTAGAACAAACAAAAACTCAAAGCCCATGAATAAAATATTTAGGCCTATCAAAGCCCATAAGAAAACGACGCGTTTCGTATCCATCTAACTTGTTATTCAAGAAGTGAACATTCACAAACTTGTAAAAGGGAGCCATCCCAAGTTTCTTCGGAATCGCCGATCAATCAGCTGGTATGATTCTCTAATCTCAACTAGGGTTTTGATTCTGCTCCTCGGGATTTTTCTGGGTTCATCCAGATCTGCTAATCTTTCTAGGTTTTTTATTCTGTTGTGCTGTCACTTGTAAGGTTTTACAGATCGAAGTCGTGGAAGAAGAAGAAGAAGAAGAAGATGTTTCTCACTAGGTCTGTCTATCAATCTAAGTTCTTATGCTTCTGGGTTCACTTAAATGTTCGTCCTTTTTGTGTTTCGATTGTGGGTTTTGCTAATCGTAGTTTCCGATTTTGTTGTTGTGAAGGACCGAGTATGACAGAGGAGTCAACACTTTCTCTCCTGAAGGCAGGCTCTTCCAAGTTGAGTATGCTATTGAAGCTATCAAGGTAACTAACTCTTTTATTAGCTTCTCTGTGAAATAGTTGAAGGAAGGGTTCTTCCCTGTATAAATGATTTAGGGGTGTTCTCTGATTGCTCAGACTATTGCATAAGTTGGATCACATCTTCTTGTGTGTGGGTTGTATCTCTCGAGTCTCTAATGAGTGTGGAATGATTGCAGCTTGGTTCTACTGCAATTGGAGTGAAGACAAAGGAAGGAGTTGTGCTTGCTGTCGAGAAGCGTATCACCTCTCCTTTACTGGTTCGTCTGCTTACCTTGACTTCTCTGTTTCTCAAAGTTCTCAACAAATTGAATTTCTGATGCTGCATTATACATAGAGTCTGAAGATAGGATGAAGAATATAAGCATTCTACGTTATGTTAAGATGGTGATATATGCTAATGCTATCTCAGTCTATGTTGAATTACTACTTACAACGAATCATGTTAAGAAGAAGAACATTAGTCTGTTACTAAATACTACTTTTGTATTTGAAGTATGAGCATTATATGTTACTTATACGGATAAATCTCAGTCTATGTTAAAATACTATTTACAGTGAATCGTATTGAGAACAACCTCAGTCTGTGTTAAATACTAGTCTGAAGATAGGAAGAAGTATAAACATTCTATATTACCTGTAGTGATATCTCAGTTTATGTTTAAAAACTACTTTATGAATTTCAGGAGCCGAGCAGCGTGGAGAAGATTATGGAAATTGATGACCATATTGGTTGTGCCATGAGTGGTTTAATTGCTGACGCGCGTACACTCGTTGAGCATGCAAGAGTTGAAACTCAAGTGAGGGTTTCTGTTTCTTTTTTTTTTTTTTATTATTCCTTTTAGCGTTAAGAGACTTTTACGTTTATTGACTGCTTGTTTGCTGCTGTACAGAACCACAGATTCTCATACGGTGAGCCAATGACTGTGGAGTCCACAACACAAGCGCTGTGTGATCTGGCTTTACGGTTTGGCGAAGGAGATGAAGAATCAATGGTAATACCTGATACTCTAATTGGAATCTTGAGTTGCTTCCACATCTCATGGCTTAGGTTTTTATGGACTGAAACTTCGACATGGTTCATGTGTATTTTGTTACAGTCGCGGCCATTTGGAGTATCTCTTCTCATTGCTGGTCATGATGAAAACGGACCGAGCTTGTAAGCATTTATCCACTGAACCTTTGTTTCTACAGAAATGATTCACTTGTGGGAAAGTTGCTTGTTGATCAAATTGTTGTTACAGGTACTACACGGACCCGTCTGGAACATTCTGGCAGTGCAACGCAAAGGCCATTGGTTCAGGGTCAGAAGGAGCTGATAGCTCTCTTCAAGAGCAATTCAACAAAGTAAGTTTAGCTTTTCTACAATAATATCTCAATATGATTGCTCCTGCTGTTATAACCTTTAGTTTCCTTAACTGTTGCAGGATCTGTCACTCAGTGAAGCTGAGACGATCGCTGTGTCTATCCTCAAGCAAGTTATGGAAGAAAAGGTACAAACTTTTAACCCAAAACGTCTGCAGCTTACCTAGGCTTTTGATCCAAAATAATTGTTCTGGTCTGTGTAGGTGACTCCAAACAATGTGGATATTGCAAAGGTAGCACCAGCATACCATCTCTACACACCAGAGGAAGTGGAAGCTGTCATTAGTCGTCTTTGAGGATGACCGCTCAATATGAGTGATGTGTTTATCCGCATTGTTCTAGTTCGTAATTTTGAAACAAAGACTTTCTTTCACTTTTATCTGTTAGATTCGATGTTTCATGTGACATTCTAAGTATTGTTATGTGAGAGAACCTTTTGTTTCCCACTCTCATTCAAGACTCCTCTCGGATTTTGGGGTGACTAAGAATTTTCCAGTCGCAGGGCTTCGTTTTGCGAAAGCATGGTAATGGGCCTAGCTTTTGCCTTGGCTATAAACCCATTCGGTTCGAGTAACAAAAATCACAATCAACCTTACGGATTTTGTTTAGTGATGATTAGACAATCAAAACAACCATTATCTCCTAAGTCAATGGTTAATAATTTGGATTCTACGAAATTTGGTTTGAGTTTTACCAAATTTGGTTTAAATTCAGTGAACTATAAAATTATACAATCATTGATCTAAAAGTAGATCGAAATCGAATGTTCTAAAAAAAATACATATAAACTCAAGTGCTGTGTTTATGTAACTAAATTAAGATAGCTGATGCGTCACTCCGGACGCTTGTATCCAACCACCACCATGTAACAGGGTACCCACCGTAAACCTCCCAGCCTCGGCCTCAGACATAACCGGTTTATACCCGGCCCATTTAACTCTATGTCTCACATCCGCCCCAGGCCCAGTATTCTTATACTCTCCGTACACTATACTCGCCGGCGGGTCAACGCCAGCAACCCACGACAACCACCCCAAAGCTCTCACCACCGGTCCAATCTCCGTCTCCATAATCACCGTCGTCGAGAACTCCTTCCACGGCCGGCCTAGATACGTCGCAGCAGTCACGTTCCCGTTGCCGGAGATGCTGCATCGCTGGATCGACATACCCGAGTTTTGGTTCGGATCTTTTTTGCCCTGAGCCGTTATGGTGTTGAACTGTCTAGGAAGAGGCTGACGTGGCATGATCTTGCAGCCTTGGAGCACGACGGCGGCGCTTCCGAAGATGAAGTCGATCGTTCCGGTGACGTCGCAGTCACGGTAGAACTGGCGGTTGGAGTGAGGGTACAGAGTGTCTTGGAAGCCGTCGAAGGAGCACTGGTAGTAGACGGAGAAGTCAGAGCCTGATCGGAACGCCACCGCCTGATGTTTCACAGCTCCGGCGGTGTTTATGATTTTGATGTCTTTCATTATGAATCCTTTGCCTTGTATAGCTGCAGAACGTCGCACAAAAATACAAATAAGCAGCTACAAAGGATATGATGCATATTCAAATTTTTGGTTTTGCTTTTTCGGTTCAGTTAGGTTTCAACTCGGTTCAAGTAAAAATAATTAGAAACCGGTTAAGACCTACAAAAGTTTAGATTTAGTTTTACTCTTTTTCAGATAATTTCATATGATTCATGGATAAATATCAAGTAATTTGAATTGTTCATATGTCAATATCATATATATATATATATAAATTATATTTTAGATGTATAATTTTGTTAAAATTAAATATAACTAATGTTTATAAGTAGATGAATCATTTTTTTTAAGTATTTACATACCCATTCCCTTTTCGGTATGATTCTGTATTTCAGATTTAGAGAAACATCTGTTTGGGTTTTTGTAACTGGTCTTGTTTTGGTTCGGTTTTGTAATTTCAACTTGGTTCGGTTCGGTTTTTGGGTTTCATATTAAAATGTCCAGGTGTAGGAGAGGACTTACCGTGTTACCAAAAAAAAAAAAAGGAGAGGACTTACCAAACGTCGCCGTTTCATAAGTCGGAGTCCCGTCGACGAAGTTCTTACTGCCGGAGATAATGGTTTTATCCTTCCCATCGCCGAAGATCATAACATTCCACTTACCCTTATCCATCACTACATTCTCCACATACGTCCCAGCTTTGACGTATATCACAAACACTCTCAAGCTCTTCTTCGGCACTCTCGCCACCGCTTCGTTCACCGTCTTCACATCCCCAGTTCCATCAGCCGCCACCGTCACATCCGGCTTCAACCCCTCCGTCTGCAACAGCCTCCTTCTCGCCCACTCCGGTGGCTGTCGACTCGACAGAAGCCGCCGTCTCCTTCCGCCGTGAATCGGGATCCCGAAGTCGCTCAACGCGGCGAGGATCTTGGACGCGATGGCGAGGCTGTTGCTCGTGAACTCGGTGGACCGGGTCATGGCGGACTTCAGGTTCTGAGCGATGGTCGAGTTCGCGTACTCCGTCTTGTTCTGAGCCAACTCGTCTAGCGAGTCGAAACACGTCTCGTGGTCCGTCACGGCTGCGCTCAGCCATGTCTTGAGATCGTCGACCGTCGACGAGTTTAGAATCTTCTTACTACTCCCATCGTCGTCCATGACCGAAACGGTGTCGTTTAGCCGGTCCAGCGCGTCTTCGATCATCCCCCCGCATACCCTCAACGCGGATTTGATCCTCTCGTCGTCCGTCTCCTTGGACAGCTTCTCCGGAAAATCGGATATCGCGTCGACCTCGTCGATGATCACCTTTAACGAGAGCTTAAACAGGATCGCTGGATCCGTTGTGTTGGAATCCGGAAGCTTTGAGATACTGTAGAAGCAGGACTCAGGGTAACGTGTCACGCTGCAGATTGTTTTAAGCGAGGTGGATGGTGTTAACTCGGGAGGTGGACTCGGGGTTGACTCGGAGGAGTTCTTGTTCTTGTTGTGAACCACGGCGGCGACTACGGCGGCGACTATTACGGCGAGGAGTATTACGCCGGAGACTGATAGAAGGATCAGACGTTTTCTCGTCTTTTTCTTCAGGGCTAGATCTTGAGTTTTGTCTACTTTTCCATATCCGTTGAAGGATTGTACTGAATCCATAATGCTAAAAAGTTGCTTAAAGCAAAGCTCCTTTTAGTTTGGTTTCTGAGTTCTTACTAAAGACACTTTTGGGGTTTGTGTTATGTTCTGTTGATGTTATGTGTTGTTGTTCGTTTTATTAAGTGTAGAGGCGAGCATATGTAATGTGAATCTATGAACGTGACTCGCTAGTTCCATGGGGCTTTCTTGGTGTGTGCAAGTGCGCTAGTGTGTGACAGTTGACATATCTGCATGTGGAGATTCATGATTAGGTTCTAATTATTTAATTACGTAACTTGATTATAAAGTATAGTCTTCATCATGTGGCTTTTAACATTTTGTCTTCCCAATCAAGGGAAACTATTCCATGTATTATAGCCTTATTCATAACAATTTTAACTTTATTTGAGATGGATTGTACGGACTTGTTTAAGATAATTGGGGATCATGTGGGTTGACCTAGTTTTAAATCATGATTATTTATATAAACTTAGAAACTGGTTTGAAGCTTTTTGGTTTATTCTTTTTTCGGGTAATTTGAATGCCTATGTCATTTTTGTTTTGAAAATATAAATACACATGTTTCCGTATAATTATAACTAGTCGGTAATACGAATTCTTTCGATAGTTCGTAAGATGACTGTACTTGCGCTAATTATTAAGATAATTGTACCATCAACTAAACTTTTATGTAATTTTTGATACAGGTGAAAAAAATCAAGCTAATATTTGGCAAAATTCTTGATAATAAAACAACTACAAGTCAAAGTCAGCATTCTTCACAAATTCAACTGATTATTGGCGCAATATTCAAGCAAACACATTGGAAATAAAGAAAAATACACATGAAAATGTAAACAAACAAATAGAAAATTGAAGTCATAAGAACATTATTTTGCAAGATTGAAATGGACATGTGCTTGTCTAACAAGTGGCGTCTCCATCTTAATCTCTTGCGGCCTTAAATCCGACAAAGTGACAGCACCAAATTTTACAATTGTTTTGGTTCACAATAACTAGGTTTTCAAGAGTAATTTTAAAGTTTAATCTGTACTGATTGACAAACAAGATAAATTAATAACAATTCTTTTCAATTTAGCAACAAAGGGAAGAGAAATAATTTCAGATGTTCTCAATGAAGGAAAAAGTATTCTGGCATACTCTTACGAATTCTCGCGTACTCTTATCTATTCTGATATTCTTCCTATGTGTGGTTAATGTCGAAAGTGCCTCTGACCGATTTAATCGTCTCTCTCCTCTCTGTACTCCATTTGTTCTCTCTTCTTCTCTCTCTCTGATCTCGTGTAGTCGTGGTGGTGTGTTTTCTCGCTATCATCGATTGATCGGTTTCGTCGCTTGGATGCTGAATCATTGAGCTATTGATTCCGTTTTACAGGGTATGTATCTCAAATCGTCGTTAAGACCGATGTTTAGAATCCACCGTACACGATTTATTCACAGGGATTCCAATTTACAAGATTCGTAGTTGTAATGAGATATCTGAGATTTTTAGAGATTAAGAAATGGTATTGAGAGATTATAAAGAGACTAGAGCGAGATTGGAAGTGATTCAGATGAGATTAGTAGAGAATCATAATGAACAAGAGTAAAGGTGACTAGAAATGCTTAATCTTTATTAATGACATGAGTTTACAATATATAGCAATGGAGAGACAAGGGTTTGCGCAAAAGTAAAGGAGACCAAGCATGTGAAGTCAAGGCAAGGGGAGCGTCTGGTTTGAACTAGCCAATGGGACTGCTCACACGTTTGGGCTGTGGATAAGGTTTCTTCCTTTCCACTAGCTGGTGCCAGCCTGTCTAGACGCGCTCTCCTTATCCTTCAACGGTCATATGCACAAGCCAAGACCAGGGTAGCTTCTTCTCTTCCAGAATGGTTAACCGGATGATGAAAGTAACTTTGAGTAGAGTTTGGTTGAGACCTTGCGTACGACCTATACGGCCTGTACGGACCAAACTCTCCAAAGCCTTCCAAATACAATCTCCTCTTCATATCGGCTCAACTCCATATCTTCTCATGCTAATACTCAACTCATTTCAACACTTCCCCTCAAGCTTGACCATATGGAACAAGTCAAGCTTGGAAGACCATGAGATCTTCCTCATTAAAAACCTCACCAAGGAAAATCTATTGGGACAAAACCTTGATGAGGGAAAAAGAGTAAAGATCTCACAGCAAGGGGATTAGCTCCAGCTAGGAGTAAGATCAATGAGCCCCAATCTAACATGTATGGACTCCATTGTCTTCTACCTAGCAGCCTTAGTGAACACATCCGCAAGCTGGTCTTCACTTCTAGTGTAGCAAGGTAAGATAACTCCCAACACTATCATCTGCCTCACCTTGTGACAATCAACCTCAATGTGCTTCGTTCTTTCATGGAATACTGAGTTGGTAGCAATGTGAATAGCCGCTTGGTTATCACAATGCATAGTCATGGGAGCTGCTTGATCAACCTCCAAATGCTTCATGATTCCCTTGATCCATACCAACTCGTTTGTGAGCTTAAGCATAGCTCTATACTCTGCTTCAGCACTAGAACAAGACACCACCTTCTGCTTCTTACTCTTCCATGTCACAAGGTTTCCTCCAATGAATGTGCAGTAGCCTGTTGTGGATCTCTTATCAGCTCTGTCACCAGTCCAATCAGCATCACAATACCCAACTACTTCAGTGCTCTCATTGCACCCCATCCATACTCCAAGACCAGTAGTTCCATTCAAGTACATGAGGATCCTCTCCACCATGCGCCAATGATGCTCCTGTGGAACTTGCATATGCTGGTTCACCTGATTCACAACAAAACAGATATCAGGCCGTGTGATAGTCAAATAGATCAGCTTACCTACAAGCTTTCTGTAAAGCTTGGGATCATGGCGCAGCGTACGAATGGGTGAACGGTCGATCTAAGAATTTAGGGTTCTTCGAGACCTGTTCTTGGATCGATTAAGGGTTTCTTTCGATAGCTCCTTAAGACCAACTTCCTGTTTTGACGAATTGAATCGAATCAAAACAAGGTATAAAGCCAAAGCTCTTTAATTAAAATCAGATGTGCCTGACAAGAAGCAATAAGCTTGAGTTATACAACTATTCGTAAGACACAAACCGTCTTAGAATAGGATCTTAATTTCCTAAATAATGATAACATAAGAAAAGCCCAAACAAAGGAAAAAGGAAACTTGACTAGAAAGTAAAATAGGAAAGACGTTAAGTTGCGGCCAAACTAGCAGATGCTCCTGCATCAGGTCCCCCGGGGTTGATAGGATTCAACCTTGAATCACAATCGGAATCAGCAGGAACAAAAGGTGACAGGTATTTGACGTTAAATACATCAGAAGTATTAATGTCCGAAGGTAGTTCCACACGATATGCATTGTCATTAATATGTTCAAGAATCTTCAAAGGACCAATCTTCTTGGCACGAAGCTTGTTGTAGAGACGAGCCGGCATTCTGTCACGGGTTAAGACACCCCAAACAAGATCCCCTGGGTTGAACACAAGACGCCTTCGATGACTATCAGCAGCTGCCTTGTACTTTGATGTTGACTTCGAAAGATTTGCTGCTGTCTTCGTATGAACATCAGCAAGAGCCTCGACAAATGTTGACGCGTCACCATGCAAACGTGTACGGTCCGGTAACAAAGATAAATCAGTTGGAGCACGAGGAACTAAGCCATAGTTAACTTGAAAAGGACTGAACCCGGTGCTACGATTCATGGCGTGATTATGGGCAAACTCGGTCTGAGGGAGGCGTTGATCCCATGTTCCGATAGCATCACCCACGAGACAGCATAGAAGGTTACCTAGAGAGCGATTGACAACTTCCGTTTATCCGTCCGTTTGTGGATGATACGCAGAACTCATATCAATACTGGTATTAAGCATCTTCCACAAAGAACGCCAAAAATGACCGAGAAAGCGAGAATCACGATCAGAAACTATAGACGAAGGCAGACCATGTAGACGATAGATCTCCCGAAAGAATAAGACCGCAACTTGCACTGCATCTGTTGTTTTTTTGCACGGTATAAAATGCACAATCTTGGAAAAACGATCGACGACCACAAAAATTGAATCAAAACCACGTTGTGTGCGAGGAAGGCCGAGAACAAAGTCCATACTGATTTCCGTCCATGGTTGCGTAGGAATAGGTAAAGGCAAGTATAACCCTGCATTAGAAGCAGAACCCTTGGCCTTTTGACAAACGACGCACCGTTCAACAAAGCGGGAAACATCTTTATGAAGTGAAGGCCAGAAATACGATGTAGCCACAAGATGAATAGTATGGTCACGCCCAACATGACCTTCATTGTGAAGCTCAGTGATCAGTTGGAGACGTAAACTACCTTCAGGAATGCAGAGGCGATCACCAGAAAGAGATAACCATCCTGCAATAAGTGATCCCGCGAAATCCTGTCTTGGCGTCTTGAAAAATCCGACCAAAGAAAGGGTCATCCTCGTACTGTCTCAATAAAGATGCAAACCTTGTAACTGCAGTATGTAGAACCGCAAGTAGGAGCTGTCTGCGGCTGAGGGCGTCCACGACTCGATTAGAAGAACCGGCAGTATGTTTAATAACAAAGGTAAATTGTTGAAGGTTGACAATCCATGAGGCATGGCGCGAGGAGACCTTATTCTGACTGTGTAAATGCTTCAAGGCGTCATGGTCAGTATAGAGGATAAACTATTTGTGAAACAGGTAATGACGCCAGTGTTTGATCGCCTGAACCACTGCGTAAAACTCAATGTCATAAGTACTGTATCTTGAACGGGCACCGGCCAGTTTTTCACTATAAAAGGCAATGGCTCTCGATTTCTGACTTAAGACTGCTCCAATCCCGGTCTTTGAAGCATCCGAGTGCAGTTCGAAGACAGAGTTGAAGTCTGGAAGAGCTAATATAGGCACAGAACTCAGTTTATCTTTGATAATGGCAAAGGCAGAAGAAGCCTCAGTAGACCAAGCAAACGAGTTGGTACGGATACAATCCGTAATTGGTGCCATCAAGCTACTGAACTGCGGTACAAAACGTCGATAAAACGAAGCAAGACCATGAAAACTCCTTATCTCCAAAATAGTTGTAGGTTGAGGCCATGTCTGAATTGCAGAAACTTTTGAGGGGTCCACAAAAAGTCCTTGAGCAGAAACAATATAACCCAAAAAATGAATTTGCGGTGAACCAAATTCACATTTTTTAAGAGTAGCATATAGCTGATCGCGACGGAGGACTGATAACACGTTTCAGAGGTGTTCGATATGGTTGCTTACTGTCTTGCTAAAGATGAGAATGTCGTCGAAATAAACGACAACAAACTTGCCAATAAAAGGACGCAAGGCCTGGTTCATGACACACATAAAGGTGCTAGGTGCGTTTGATAAACCAAAGGGCATGACAAGCCATTCAAACAAGCCCTCTCTCGTTTTAAACGCTGTCTTCCACTCATCACCGGGTTGAATGCGTATTTGATGATAGCGCTCTTGAAATCAAGTTTTGAAAAGACTGAAGCTGTACCTATCTGATCCAGCAAGTCGTCAAGGCGCGGAATAGGAAAACAGTATCAAACTGTGATCTTGTTAATGGCACGGCTGTAAACACACATTCGCCACAAACCATCTTTCTTAGGGATCAACAAAGCAGGTACCGCACAAGGACTAAGGCTTTCACGCAGGAAGCCTTTTGCCACGAGTTCTTCCACTTGACGACGTAGTTCTTCATGTTCTGCAGGGCTCATTCTGTAATGAGAACGATTTGGGAGTGAGGCATCGGGAATGAAGTCAATACGATGTTGGATATCGCGAAGAGGAGGTAGCTGCGCAGACAGATCAGCTGGAAAGACATCAGCAAACTCTGATAATAATGGTTTGTAGACATCTGTAATATCATGTCCATCGAACGTAGAAGATGGAACGGCGAGAAGAAGAACAATCTGGTCTGCAGTTTGCAATGCTCTTTTAAAAGCCGTATGTGTAAGAAGAAGAACCGGAGACTGCGTATTTGTAGACGAGCTTTCATGAGATGTGGGTATCGTTGGTTTAAGTGTGAATGTACGATCATGGAAACGAAATGTATAAGTGTTAAGGAATCCATCATGTACAACATGTCGGTCGAACTCCCAAGGTCGCCCAAGCAGGAGATGACATGCATCCATTGGAACAAGATCGCAATAAACCTCATCTTTGTAAGCTCCTCCTACTGAAAACTGAACCAAGGTACGGCGAGTAATGATGAGCTCATTTCCCTGATGTAGCCACCCGAGTTTATACGGCGATGGGTGCGGTTCAATCACCAGATCGAGTTTTGGGACTGCAGACTTTGCAATCACATTCTCACTGCTGCCTGAATCTATGATGAAATTTGCAGACTTTCTCGTTAATCGTACATCGAGAAGAAAATAATTTTTGCGCTGTGGGAATTCTTCAGTGATCTTTGGTGTGAGGCAAGTACGACGAACCATTAATAAAGAACCCTCATCAGCTTCTAATTATTCTGCAGATTCCTCATGACTATCATCGTGAATTACTTCAACGTCTCGTCCGGTCGTATTTAGAAGTAGACCACGACGATTAAGCGACAGACAAGCTGACCGCCGATGGCCCAAATCTCCACAAGAGAAACACTTTAAGCCTCCAGGTCGTGGTTGCTTTTGTTGGTCAACAGGAACGATAGCTGTTTCCATTGTTGTCGTATTCTCATTGGACGTGGATGCCGTTGTTGTTGGTGTTGAACGTGTTTGACGGTTAAAACCCCAAGGTGTGAAGCCTCCGCGAGTTTGTGCTTCTACGGTTAGTGCTTGTTGGTGTGCTTCTGAGATGGTCTGAGGTCGGAATAGGTTTAAAGTAGATTGAATCTGTTGTCGGAGACCTCCTATAAACCGCATGGCCAACTGTTGTTCGAAGTCTTGGATCTCAACACGATTGATCATCTTGAAAAATTCTGTCGCATATTCATCTACTGATCGTTGTCCTTGTCGCAGGTTTTGCAGTTTCTGGAACAACAATGTGGGAACCGAAATTCACACTGCAAGTTTTGTTGATCGGAGGAAAGCCAAGTAAACCTAGCCTTCCCTGAAGGTCCCGGTTATCTGCTGGGCCACACACGACACAATCAATATACAATAAATGGGAATGTAAAAACCGTAAGAACAAAAGATAGAGCAAAAGATCTTATTTCCGAATTCGCGTTTAAGCGTGAACAACAGGAAAGAGATCGGCTACAAGAGCTGTCGAAGAGTTCGCTAGTCCAGCCGCCTAAATCTAACCTAGTTGGGTCAAATCTCGCTAGTAAAAACGGAAAAAAATGCCTAAGTTGCTCTAAGTGCTATGTTGCTGCTAAGATTGCTCTCCCAAGTTATCTCCTTTTGCTCCTCGCCCAAGCTCTCTTTATATACTCCTCTTAGGACGGTCTATTCCTCCTTTGGGCCGAATCTATCGCGAATTGGGCTTCTTCCATTTTCGTCGATCTTCATGTTTATCGGGAAACTTGACATTTATCTTCGGGAAACATGACATTTGTCTTTGGGAAACTTGACATTTATCTCTTTATGTAAAGATAAACATGGGCCGTCATGTCCATTTCGACTTGATCCTCTGGAAAGTCGTAAGTGGGCCGCTTGGTCGCGTTCGGGCCTTCTGGGGCCGTTGTTTTGACCGTGGACGTTTTACGATTTCACGAGAAACTAGCCTGTTATGGTACTTGTTTTTCCGAAGGAACCCCAACTCCTCGTATAGTAGAGATGACTAGTGTTTTTAGAATAACCGTGATCGTTTTATACGATGAATCGAAGTACATTCGTCAACCGAACCTTTGGTGGTCTTCCGAAGCCTTCCCGATTTATTCCAACCAAAACGAAATAGGGTTCTTAGGTTTCACGTCTTCAAGGAGTTGAACGGTGAGTCTTCGAGCAAAGATGCAAAACGCGGAATTGGACTAGTTGTCAAGACGGTTTTGCAGGGAAAAGGTCGCACCTGTCGAGTATTCCGCACGCAGGCGCTCGGGACCCGGACACGGATGCTTGCGCCGGCGCCCGTGGCCAGCACGGACGAGCCGGCGCCCGGGACCAGCGCGGGTGAGCTTGCGCTGGTGCCGGCGCCCGGGGCCAGCTCGGGCGAGCTGGCCCCAGCGCCTGGGACCAGCACGGGCGAGCCGGCGCCCGGGACCAGCGCGGGCGAGCCGGCGCCGGCGCCCGAGACCAGCACGGGTGAGCCGGCACCGGCGCCCGGAACCAGTGCGGGCAAGCTGGCGCCGGCGCCCGGGACCGGCACGGGCGAGCCGGCGCCGGCGCCCGGAACCAGCACGGGCGAGCCGGCGCCGGCGCCCGGGGCCAGGCCGGGCGTGCTCGCGCCATCGCCCGGGGCTAGGCCGTGGCCGCTCCTGCTGGTGTCCGGGATTATGATGCGATCATACCTTCCGGCGTTTCGTCGAGTAACTAGTTTTTCTTGGTTTTATTCGTCACTTGATTCCTTCCAAGGACTTTCGGTCGTTGATTACGTCTTTGACCGATTTTGACCCCAACAGTTAGCCCCCCAGCTAGCTAGGACCGTGGGTTTTTTGGTAACAGGTCCTAGCTCGCGGTATAGCTAGTTAGGAAGGTGTGGAGACGCAATCGTTTGCCGAAAGTCGAAGTAAATAGTAACTTTTCCTTCTTTATAAAGATGGAGTAAGAATTTTTAGTCATTCTTACTTCATCACAAGAATTTCACCTTCTAAAGTCTCTTTCTCAAGAAAAGATGTCTTCAAGATCAAGATCCTCTAAGAAGAATTCTTCTTCTCATTCATCTTCGGGTGATTCTCCCGTCAACGAGGTGGTTGCTCCAAAGCACGAGGAAAGAGTTTAGGAAGATGCGAGGGAGGCATACTACAAAGCTTTATGTGGCTCGTCTCCACCCCCGCGGGACATCCCTATCCCCAGGAGACCTCTGAGGGCGCCGGGCGCGTCCTTCTCACCAAGCATGGTTTCTCCCGAGTACCTCACGATTCTTCGAAACTTTTACCAAGTTCCGAGTGGGGTTACGTTCCGGATCCCGACTGATGGCGAGAGTGCAAGGAATCCTCCGCAGGGCTTTTTACTTGTTATGAAGCCTTTCTCGTGTACTGCCGCATGTGGTTCCCGATCCCCGGTGCCATTGTTCGTGCGCTTCGTCGTTTCGGGCCTTCGATCAGCCAGCTCACCGTCCCGTCCTTGGATAGTTGGCTTGGCGTGCTAGTCTCGAGTTACGAGCTAGGCATGGACCTTATCCCTAGCGATTTTGAGGGACTTTGGTATTCTAAGCAACCGAGGATCGAAGGTTTGTACTCCATGATCCCAAGGAAGAATATGGCTATAATTCAGGGGACTACTTCGAACCCCAAATCGTGGTTCGAGCGCTTCTTCTTTGTCCGAATAGACGAGGAGTCCGTTGAGGAAAGCTGCCTTCAACTATTCCCTCAGGAGTGCAACTTCAATCGCGGTAATACGACTAATTCTGTTTTTCGTTTTCGTACTTTGAACACGCATGAAGATAAAACTTTTGTTTATCGTGCAGTGAACAGGGTTGTTGCGCACACTCATGCTGATCTTTTCGTCAAACGAGATCTTCTTCGGGAAAGGTCGTTCTTCTGGAGTACCTTTTCCGTCGAGCGGATTCGAAATGTGGTGGAGCTCCATCGATCCCGAGTCATTCTTCAGCCTTCCGATGTTCCGTGTGATGTCGAGCCGATTGCTGTCTTGCCTGTTCGGAGGCGGAGACATAGGTCTCGAAAAGGCAAAGAGGTCGAATGCGAGACAGTCTCGGGAGATCCTTCGCTGTTAGGAGGAGACCCCAGCTTTGTTCCGGGGGAAGGGGGTGGAACTAGCGAGTTTCTCCTGCCTAGCAACTTTTTCGATGGTCTCCCTCCAGCGTTTACTACCGATGAGTTGTTCGTGGATGAAGCGAAGAAGAATGTGTTTGCCGAGGGTTCTCGTCTAATAAATGAGGTTTATCCTTTGAACTTTGATCGTATATATTACTATTGTTGCGTATATATTTTTCTGATCCTAAGTTCGTACAGGGAATGAGGGTGTTCGGAGCGGCGCTTGATGGAAGCTTTCGAGGATCGAGGATCTCTCGCTTCAAAGCCGAGGAAGCCGAACGTGAACTCTTCCGTTTTCGGAAAGAGGTTGAGGAACGAATCCGGAAGCAGGCCGAACTTCATTCTCGAGCCCTCGTGCGTGCGGAAAGGAGAGGAAGGAGAGCGATTGTTGCCGAGATGGCGCGGAGGGCTGAATCGTTTGCCACCGAGTTCGAGAGCTTGAAGGAAGCTCAAGAGTCTGTGGGTGATTTCCGCGAGTGTCGGGGTTCGGTTGCTAACCTTTACAAGTCGCAGAACCCGGATTTCTCATTCTCCTCCGAGATCTCTGAGATGAAAGGTCTCATGAGCGAATGCACTCATGCTGAATCCTTGGTTCCTCCAATCGAGGGAAGGGTCCGGAAGCTTTGGGACCCCATCGAGGTTTCGGAGGACACGGTGGAGACCGGAGCAGGTGGAAACGGGGAAGGCGTAGATGAAGAAGTTGACCAGCCCGTGGATTCGTTCGGGATCTCCATGTCCGGATTCCTTGACCTCGATTACTGAGAATCGTTGGGCTTGTATCCCTTTATCTTGATGGTTGTATGCTTGGCCGGGTGTGGCCGTTTATTAGTATATTCCGCGACCGTAGGAGGTCGCGTAACTTTGTATATTTCGGGACTGGCCATTGGTGACTTTGAATCCCCGCCGTTTCCGCGGCTAAAATATATATTATGTGTAGATTTTGCAGAAATTTGCCTTGTGATTTGATTTATATTTTCTTCATGTGTAGAGGGTAGAATTCGAGTAGTCACTTCGTATTCTAACTCTTATTTTGTCGCTAGGTCCGTATACTACTTTGTAGCGAGTGTTTTAGGTGTTAGTGATGAGAGACATGTTTTTGGATCTCGTATCTGGTGTTGATACTATGTCTGTGAGATGTTAAGATCCAGCAAGGCTGGGTTTAAGGCAAGACCTAGGCTTACTCTCAGCTTTAAGGCTATGCGATGACTGATCGGCTTTCGTTTCGCCTGTTAGTGATTTATTCCTGATTCTTCCTGATTAAAGTCTGCAACTAGGCGCCGGCTTATGCGACTTGTGTAGTAAGAATCGAGCTATCTCCAGAGAATATCCGGAGTGCTAAACCAAAATTTCGGGTTTTCTTGTATAGCGCGCTATGATATCGCTGTCGGATGTAAGAGGGCCTTATTCTTGCGAAAATGTCTGACTACGGATTTGTATTAGTGAAACGTTTCTGTGTTCATCCGTCGGGGCCAATCGACGGGCGGTTTTTTTTTTTTTGAAGTCGCAGGTGGACTGTTTTGACGGATGGTGCGATTTTGATACCTTCGGGAAATTGCGACGTCTCGCGTTTCCCCGAAGATATGATTTTCGTTTTTCCAAAGTTTTTATGCGTTACTGTATTAAGTACGCATTGAAAGATCGATAGAAAGAATTTTATTGAAAAAGTTTCAAAAATTTCGAATACATGTGCGGGTATTTCGCGTCTTTGTGGGAGTATAGGAGTATACGTGCCCACTTTCCTCCCTTTTCGGTGAGGGGGATAGCTGAACACGCCTGGTTTCGATGAGCTGCCTACGTACCTCTTTCGAGGATCAAGCCATCTCGTAGTTCTGATTGTTGCTGCGGACGTTTTTACTCCCCGGGTGTTTCCATTCCGATCGTACTAGCCGGATTGGTGGTCTGTGCGGGGGTTGAGTTGTGTGCTTTTACGGCGATGGACTCGGAGACTTTGTCGCTGTCTTGAATCGTTGCCTGTTTGGATGATTCTGGATCATCTTTTTTCGAGTTTTCAGGAATGTTATGTGCTTCCTTTGCTCGTTTCGGGTTAGCCGCATGGGTGTTCCGATCTTTTAGCAGTTTGTGCTCGGCTAGGAAGCAGAGTCTCGACTGTTTCTGACTCCCCAGATTACTGCGGTTCCGGTTGGAGTTAGAAATTTGATGCCGAGGTGATATGTGGACGGTACTGCCTTCATGGAGTTGATCCAAGGGGTTCCCATGATTGCATTGTAGATGGCCGGGTTACCGACTACTGCGAACTCGACGATCTTTCTAACTTCCTTAGCCATGACCGGGAGCTTGATGCTCCCGAGGGTCATGGAGGTGACGCCCGAAAACCCAGTCAAAGGTTTTGGCTCTGGGATGACCTCCCTAAGTGGGATGTTTATCCTATAGAGGGTGTCGTAGAAGATGATGTTGACCGTACTTCCTGTATCGACAAGGATGCGGCCGACTTCGAGATCCTGGATCACCAGGTCGATAACTAGAGGATCGTAATGAGGTTTGTCGATTCCGACAGTTTCTTGTTCCTCGAAAACGATCGTGTGGTAGGGAGTGTTGCTTTCCGGAAGCCAGTTGGAACTGGTCTCGGATTTTCGCCCGTAGGCTTTGATCGACGAGACCAAGTCTTGATAGAACTGCGACCCTCCGATAATCATATTTATCCTCTGGCGACTGCTGTTGTTCCCCTAGTCGTCCTGTCTCCTTCTGCGCTTCTAACCCGATTGACTTTCAGGCGCGTGGTTCTCGGAGACGGTCTTGTCGGTTTTTGGGCGGTCGGACTTCAGGAGCAAGTCTTTTAT
Source organism: Brassica juncea (assembly GCA_018703725.1). Classification (NCBI taxonomy): domain Eukaryota; kingdom Viridiplantae; phylum Streptophyta; class Magnoliopsida; order Brassicales; family Brassicaceae; genus Brassica; species Brassica juncea. The sequence goes on along the minus strand of CM031938.1, from coordinate 11,755,771 downwards.
ACTCTTAACCTTCGACAGTTCGCCGGCGAGGAGTTTTACGGCGAGCCTGGCGCCGAGAATCTTGTAGTTCGCGGTGGAGTGACCTCTGGTGTCGTGGAACTCGCAGTAGGAATTATCCTTGTACTGGTTCCTGGTCCAGGTGTTTCCGGAGGTTTTGCCCTGCTCCGAGTTGATGGCGTAGTTATGTTCGCCTTGGACGTACTTGTCGTTACGAGAGGGTTTCTTCTTTGAGGACGTTCTCTGCGGTCCATGCTTTTGCGATAGGATTCTCATCTCTTCCTCCATAACGATGAAGTTCGTTGCCTTTTGGAGGGTATACTGGATCGTCCTTGGTTTTTCCAGTAATATCCACTTTCGGAACTTCGACTTGTACCAGAGAGTTTTTTTCAGAGCGTCGATCGCGACTTTGTCGCTGATACCCGTCACTCTGGCCATCACTAGTTTGAACCTTCTCATGAAGTCGCGGAGTGATTCGTCTTCCTTTTGAGCTAGACTCCATACGTCCACGTCGGAAGTCTCCCTATCCATAAACATGGAATACTGTTTGAGAAATGCCGAGGCTAGTTGGCGGAAATTTCCGATGGAGTTTCTTTTGAGCCGAGAGAACCATTCGAGCGCGGCGTCCCTGAGATTCTCGACAAAGAGAAGGCAGTGGCCGGCATCTCGTTCACGCTCAGGGAGTTTGCATCTTCCCATCGCGATCTGGAAGGACTGTAAGTGTGCCTTTGGATCTGTGGTACCGTCGTAGACGGGAATTCTGATCTTCCCAGGGTCCGAGACGTGTGTTTCTGTGATCCGAGCGGTGAACGGTGTTTTTCGTGCTTCCTCGAGAAGTCTATCGATCACGGGAGCGGCACTAGTTTCCTGGTGAATTTGTGATTTTACCGCTTTTACCTCGGCTACTGTTTTTGCGAGAGACTCGCGGAGATCGTGGATCTCGTTATCGCTACCTGCGATCTTCCGAGCTTGTCGGCGCTGGTTACGAGCCCACGGGCGAGGACGACGCGTGCCGAGTGTTGGGGACAAAAACGGTTATCTCGAAATCAACGACTAAGATTATTTTTGTTTATGAGTTCTTCACAAAACACTCTTCGAAAGTAAGATCGGAAGAGACCGGGTGTGTGCGTACAAGGGTCCCCGGAAAGATCGGTACGAAAAGAGACGGATCAAGCAGCGGACTATCCCGATCAAGGTCCGATCGCCCATGGGCGAGTGCGACCAACACAGCGGTCCGCTCGCCCATGAGCGAGCGCGACCAGCACACGGTCCGCTCGCCCATGGGCGACCGCTACCAGCATAACGGTTTTCTGGCCGATGGGCGAGCGCGACCAGCACAAGGTCCGCTAGCCCATGGGCGAGCGCGACCAGCACAAGGTCCGCTCGCCCATAGGCGAGCGTGACCAGCACGATGGTCCGCCCGCCCATGGGCGAGCGCGAGCAGCACAAGGTCCGCTCGCCCATGGGCGAGCGCGACCATCACGACAGTCTGCTCGCCCATGGGCGAGCGCGACCAGTGCGACGGTCCGCTCGTCCATGGACGAGCGCGACCCAGTCCCGGCCTGTCCGACTTAACTCCCGTTTCCTCCGTATTGCCGTTCCATCCGACACCCGGGACCATATACCTCTCGTTTCGTCTCGATTAAGGTTATTCTCGAAGCCTTACGACCAAAAAACCGAGAGATCGTATAAACGTCCAAAGACCTAAGAACGGTCCGCAAGGATCCAAATTTGTCTAGGGACCCCCCTACGATCTCAGAAGGGATTCAAGCCCATAGGAGTTATGACGGTTTGTCCTAACTCGCGGAATATGATAAATGCTAAGTTTCCAAAGATAAAAGGGAAGACACGAGGATAACTACGAAGATCGACGATAAATGGAATATTCCCAAAAGGGGTAAATATGGGCCCAAAGGCAAAGGATTAAATGGGCCACCGACCTAGAGCAGCTATATAAGGAGAGCTGGAGCAGAAGAAAAAGGGATCCGAGATTTGAGACCTAGAGAACTCCCGCTAGCATAGAGAATTTAGAATTTAGGCGGTTAGACTAGCAAAACAGGACCTAGAACGTCTGGCCGCCTCTTGTTCTATTTTTATCTTGTTCGGAGATCTCTGTTCCTCTCTGAAGGATCGGACAATTCTTTTACTCTAGAGCTCCACACTTAGAAACCTTAGGCATTATTCTCGACCTGCATGTTTCTATGACCCATGCTCGTACTAGACGAACTCGCCCCGGCGGTTCGATGTGTTGTTCAATTCTTTCTAACTGAACTACATCCGACTTGATCCTCGAAAGGGGTACGTAGGCAGCCTTTCTTAAGGTCCAGTCCCAACTCTTAACAAAACCTTTTCCGCATTTATTCGGTCACTTGTCGTCGGCTCTCGCAGAGAATCCAGACCTCAAGGAAAGTAGGGTTTTCATTGCTTTCCTTCATTATTATTCATTAAAATCTTCGGTGTGAATTTCGATTCCCACAGTTTGGCGCTAGAAGGAGGGGGAGACAGATTACTCTTACTCTCACGGCCACAAAACACTTGATCGAAGCGATGTCTGGAAGTATGAAAAACGAATTCGCAGCTCGCATCAACGTTGGTAAAACAACTTCAGGAGTGACTGCTCCTATGGCCAACGCTTACGCAAACGCCGCAGTGCTCGAGAAAATCAAAAACCTAGTCGCGGCTTTCCGCCACAGGAAGAGCACGGAAACGAGCTCGCTATTTCTTTATCTAAACAGAAAGGGCAACGATAAAATCTGTCAAACCCAAAAAAAAATTGTCTAGTTATTGAGGTAAAGAAATCTCAACGAGAAATTGTTATACCAAAAAACGTTTTTGCGCGAACTTTTCGGGAAAATAAAACTTGTTCTCTTCGAAACCATGGGGAAACCGTATATTACCCGTGAAAAAGAAGCACGAAAAATCGGGTCATCAGTTCCCCACTGTCGTACTTCTTTCGGACAGTTCTCGGGAAAACAAACGACGAGACGGAAAGAGTGCTTACCAATACTTCCCAATCGTCCGAACCATCCCGAGGAAGCACAAAGCTCCGACTGTCCCGACCAGCTTACCATACAGCGAGCTCGGCCCTTCTCGACCAACTCGCCATACGGCCAACTCGATCCTTCTCGGCCAGTTTTGGAAAAAAAACAGAGTTCAATTGTATAAAATCACTCGAAACCTAAGACGGTTAAAGAAGACTAAACAAAGCCAAACGAGAGGTCGTATCCCTCCCTGCTAACACGTCTTCCGAAACCTAGAATTTCATAACGCTGCACGAACTCTCGATTTTTCCACTAAGCTTACTTCGGAGAAACTACTCAAAACTCCTTCGGATCAATCCTACGGAAACGAGAAAATTTCTGATGAAGTTTGGTCACAAAATTACAGCTCACCGCAGCGAGAGTTTCTGATATTAAAATTCGATAACATTTTACGGAACACCTTTCGTAAAATAATAATCGACAGTATTTCACGAGACAGCTTTTGTACAATTAAACTCGACAACATTTTACGAAACAGCTTCCGTAAAATTAACTCGACAACAGTTTGCAGAATAACTCTCGTAAAATAAAAGTTCGACAACGTTTTAACAGCAGTTTGCAGAATAACTCTCAAACCATTCATCGTATAACTGAAACCTAAAGTGGAAATCGTTGTTAACAGCCATCAGCCGTAACTCAAAAAACTCCGCTATGCTTGGCCTGTCAATCTCGACAAATGCTATTCGGCCCTCGGCCAACTATGCCTTTCCATAAAGCCCGAACCTGAATTCGGCATCCCCTTAAAAGACAATCGTAAACTAACATGACCTTAATGTTAACACGAAAGGGTCATGGTCTTATCCTTTACCAACAACTTCCTTGGCTTTACGGCTGAACACAACCTTCATGCCACGCCCAAATAATTGAGCGACCACTGCTCCAGTTGCTTAACGGCTAAAACGACAATCCACGATTTGTCATAGAACGCCAAGTGACTATTACGCAAGTAGTTTGTCGTATAATCCAGAATCAGAAATCATACGATAAATTCTTCATAACAAAACTCAGTCCTCACAACCATATGGTTAACGGAAGTTTTAAACTTATCATCAATCGATTAAGTTCTATACGCCCCGTAAACACGGCATGAAAAGAAACACTCGTGACAAAGCTCCAAGAGTTATACGAGTCATCCTTAAAAATATACAAAACAAATCCCGGAAGGCCAACACTTCACAAAGCACATTGAAGGTAGACGTTTCTCCCTGGGTCAAATTTACGCGACCCCTCAGTCCTATTTCCTCGATCAAAAAAAAAAAAAAATTCTGGCTGCGGACATTCGTAAAACATCTCCAAGCCCGCGAACATTTCAACCACGAAATGCGGCACAAGGAAAACTCAACCTTCAGCACTCTGAGACGTCGCTAATGCTCGAAGGACATTCTTTTCCTCAAAACATTCCAGACGAAATTCTCGTCTCAGGAACTCAAAACATACAAACACGCCTCTAAACGGTAACATGCCTCTAAAACGGTATCATTTCGTTGTTGCTGATCACAACAAACAAACTCTAACGTCCTAAACAGACATTAGCCGCCCTCGAAAGGATAGACTCTCTTACATCCGACAAGGATAACATAGCGCGCTATACAAGAAATCCGAAATTTTGGTTAGCACCTCCAAACGGTCTTTGGAAGTAGCTCGATTCGTGCCAAGACAAGTCATATAAGCCGATAACAATTCGCGGACTTTAAATCGGTATGAATCAGGTTAAAATCGCAAACAGGCAAAACGAAAGCCGAGTTGTCATCGCATAGCCTTAGTCCGAGAGTAAACCAAGGTCTTGCCCTAAACCCAGCCATGCTGGATCTTGACATCTCAAAGGCATAGTATCAACACCCCGATACGAGATCCCAAAATTTGTTTCTCCATTTATATTTGTACATTTATGAGTCTCCGCAAACCAAAAGACTTCGGGAATTCTCATCTTACACAACGACAGGTATGGTGATCATCTGAGAGACAGGAATGAGACGACAACTCACACCCTGTCCCTCTAACTTCAAAAAACGGAAGTTCTCTCAATTTATAAAAACCACGATTTTATAAATTTGAGCAAAATATTCGAAGCCACCAACGGCCAGTCCCGAAAGATACATCATGGCCTCACAACGGCCAGAACAAAACAAAATATCATCGACAGAAACATGCTGGAAAGTCTCTGCACGACACATAACCAGACCATATAAGTCTCGCTGGAAAACAGATCGCAAGGGTCTTAAACTCCGAAACGAACTACGAAAGGCTTGATCCCTTCGACAAAGGTACGTAGGAAGCCTCGAAAGGCGCAGCCCCAATCTTACCACTTTCAACGGAGCGTTTCAACCATTATTCCGCCTAATTTACCTAACATGTCTTACCGCCGGCAAGAACTTCGCGAAAGTTCTAATGAGTTGGGGGGCTAACTGTTGGGGTCAAAATCGGTCACGACGGAATCAATACCTGAAAGTCCCCGTAAAGTATTTCTCGGAACAAAAAGTCTCGTATAAATCGAAAAGTGGTTATACGACAAGTTCTCGAAATAGAATATCCAATCTCTCTGACAAACAACTCTCGGGAAACGAACGGCAAAACGAAAGGAGGTCGGAGCTTGGTCTTACCAGGTCAACTCGCTATAGGGCGAGCTCAGTCTTCGCAGCTCAAACTAGGACAAGCTCACTTTGTTCTCCTTTGAGTCTAGATCAAAATGGCTTTCGTTTCGTCTCAATCGGAGTTTCCGTTCAGATTTTACGAAGGGAACAAAGTCACTGTCCCGGCCACCTCGCTCACGGGCGAGGACCGCCTTACCGAGGTCATCTCGCCCTATGTAATGGCCACCTCTCCCTAGGGAAAGCTCACCTTTGTTCTCCTTTGAGTCTAGATCAAAATGGTTTTCTTTTCGTCTCAATCGGAGTTTCCGTTGAGATTTTACGAAGAGAACAAAGTCACTGTCCCGGCCACCTCGCCCATGGGCGAGCGCGACCAACACAACGGTCCGCTCGCCCATGGGCGAGCGCAACCAGCACAACGGTCCGCTCGCCCATGGGCGAGCACGACCAGCACAAGGTCCGCTCGCCCATGGGCGACCGCGACCAGCACAAGGTCGCTCGCCCATGGGCGAGCACGACCAGCACAAGGTCTGCTCGCCCACGGGCGAGCGCGACCATCACGACAGTCCGCTCGCCCATGGGCGAGCGCGACCAGTGCGACGGTCCGCTCGCCCATGGGCGAGTGCGACGGTCCGCTCGCCCATGGGCGAGCGCGACCCAGTCCCGGCCTGTCCGACTTAACTCCCGTATCCTCCGTATAACCGTGCCATCCGACACCCGGGACCATATATCTCTCGTTTCGTCTCGATTAAGGTTATTCTCGAAGCCTTATGACCAAAAAACCGAGAGATCGTATAAACACCCAAAGACCTTAGAACGGCCCGCAAGGATCTAAACTTGTCCAGAGGCCCACCTACGATCTCAGAAGGGATTCAAGCCCATAGGAGTTATGACGGTTTGTCCTAACTCGCGGAATATGATAAATGCTAAGTTTCCAAAGATGAAAGGGAAGACTCGAGGATAACTACGAAGATCGACGATAAATAGAATATTCCCAAAAGGGATAAATTTAGGCCCGAAGGCAAATGATTAAATGGGCCACCGACCTGGAGCAACTATATAAGGAGAACTGGAGCAGAAGAAAATGGAATCCGAGATTTGAGACCTAGAGAACTCCCGTTAGCATAGAGAACTTAGAATTTAGGCGGTTATACTAGCAAAACAGGACCTAGAACGTCTGGCCGCCTCTTGTTCTATTTTTTTCTTGTTCGCAGATCTCTGTTCCTCTCTGAAGGATCGGATAATTCTTTTACTCTAGAGCTCCGCACTTAGAAACCTTAGGCATTATTCTCAACATGCCTGTTTCTATGACCCACGCTCGTACTAGACGAACTCGCCCAGGCAGTTCGATCTCTTGTTCAATTCTTTCTAACTGAACTACGTTCAATCCTCAAAAGGGATACGTAGGCAGCATTTCTTAAGGTCCAGTCCCAACTCTTAACAAACCCTTTTCCGCATTTATTCGGTCACTTGTCGTCGGCTCTCGCAGAGAATCCGGACCTCAAGGAAAGTAGGATTTTCATTGTTTTCCTTCATTATTATTCATTAAAATCGACGGTATGAATTTCGGTTCCCACAGGTTCTTCCACAAACTGCATTACTTTCAGTGAATCAGTCTTCACTTTCACTTTCTTTTTCAAGCATAACACACAAAACACAATCGATGGATGCCTCGCACCTACTCCGAACATTCTCCTAATCTCCTCCTTAACGAACAAGTAACTCAAGCAAACAACCAAAACGATTTATCCATAACTCTTAAAGCCCCCCTTAAAAAATATTCGTTACATTGCAATCTTTTTCAAGAATACTATATATGTATACTTTGAGCAAGACAATCTAAAATTGATATATTAAATCATAATTAAGGATTTAAAGAATAAAATATTTAATGAACATACATAAAAGGGAAAATAAAATAAAATAGAAAACAACCACAAGTAAATTATCAATATAGCTCAACTACAAATGTAAAACACACATTGCCCATAACATAGTATCCCATCTCCAAGACTACCATATTTGTAAACCGAGTACTACTGACCAAAAAAAAAAGAACAAGAGCTTATCTACAATAAGCAACTACACATTTGATTTACAATATAAACATTAATGTTACAAATAATGTTGACAACTTTTTCATAAAAAACTAATATTTTGTGCATAGCGCAAAAAAAAAACCATTAATACAAGTAAAAAAATTTCACAACTTCTATTAACATTTCAAGTTTTCAAACAAAAAAAAAAAACAAATGATAGGCTATTATTTAAAACAAGATGTAGATATACCAAGCAGTAATTCAACCACAATAACAGAATTATCCAGATATATAATTCTAAGTTTATGTATTTTAGTTACATATTTAATTGGAATTTTGTATTATAATTATAGTTTTAAGTATTTGAACCTCTAAAGTTGGTCTGCATTCTATTTGCACATTGGAAAACAAATTATCGATGTATTCAAGAAAAAATCGTATAAGATGGAAAATGTAATACATGTTTTATACTAAAATCTACATTCTACATACTATCATAAGTACCATAATATAAGTAGAGTAAACACTAAAAACATATGAAACTATTATGTAATGGTGAACATTTTTCAATAGTAAGATAAATATGATCTATAAAAAGAATAAAAAACATGCACAGTGAATACTAATATCATTTTAATTTAAAATAAGTTTAATATTTTAAAATACTCATTGAAATTGATGATATATTTTGATATGTAATTATTTTGTCTAAATATATATATATATATATATAATTATTTTGGATAATTATCCGCCCTATGCCAAATATACTAGAAAATAAAACTCAAATCACGAATCAGAAAAATATTGTCTTTACTGCTTGTTGGAAATTTTAGCGAGTTTATTATAGAAAAGTTGCTTTACCGTAACTACTCTAGTGCATGTGGACGGCACAGACATTTCAGACAGTCGTTGGCTTATAATGACTGAAGAGCAACGTGATTGTCGTTAACAAATAATCCATTGTACAAGTTTTGACACGTCAACATAGTCTCCTTCCAACAGGTCCACTGTGTAGGTATCACTCATCTTTCTTGTTTTTACTCCCATCAACTATTAGTTAAGTCGGTATTGTTTATTTTTTTGTCAAAAAGAATTCGATAATGTTGTATCCTAGGTTGAATCTGATATTTTATTATATGCCCAGTATCAGGATGCCAAAGAAGAATTACGATTTTAAAAGAACTCTTTACACAGTATAAAGTTATATCAAGATAATTTTCTTATAAAATCATCAAAAAGTTATGGATTCTAAGAAGTTAGAATATGATGAGTTGTGTTCAATCGTGTTAGTGATTTACACACCTAAACGTGCCGAAAAAATATTTTGCATTCGTAGAAACTGCAATCTAAAACATACTAGAGCAGTCTAGAGGTATATACACTACAAGAAAACAGGCGCATACCGAGAGTTCAAATCGTCGGTATGTCGTCGGAATACGAGGAAATATGTTCTCGAAAAAAACTTTTCGGAATTTCATTTTTCCTTGGAATTCCCTCGGAATTTTCTGACGGAATTCCGAGAAAACATAATTCCGAGGAAACTTTGAGGACAACGGTTCGTCGGAAACTTTCTCAGAATATACCGAGGAAGCTCTCTGTCGGTATATACCGAGGACACTGCCGAGAGACGTAGTGTTCCGAGGAAGACTGCTCCTCGGAAAATTCCGAGGAAGCCTGCCTTCGAAAAATACCGAGGAACACTGTCTTCGGAATATTCCGAGGAAGAGCTCCCTCGGAAAATACTGAGGAACACTGTGTCCTCGGAAAATTCCGAGGAAGCCTTCCCTCGGAAAATTCCGAGGAAGCCTTCCTTCGAAAAATTCCGAGGAAAGGCTCCCTCGGTATATTCCGATGACTGTGATATTCTGAGGGAGCTCTTCCTCGGATTTATCCAAAAAAAATATTTTTTTTTTAAAAATTAAAATTTTGAAATTTAAATTCGAAAATATAAAATTAAAATTAGAATTGAAAACATATTATATAAAATTCAAAGTCGTACAAATAAAAATAAAACATTACTAGTTTTTGAAAAAAAAACTACGGGTTTTGGGCGTTCGGGTCTGGCATGCTCGGGAACACCTCGTTCGGGTGCAACCTCCTCATCATCTCCATCATCTGCTCGTTCAGCTTCCTCTGTGCCTCAAAGCCCGCCTGTTGAGTCGCCATCTGGGTCTCCAACGCAGATATGCGATCATCATTGTTCTGCAACTGACCCATAAGTACTTCTGGATCAACAAAGGGCAGTGGTGCAGCAGAAGACGGAACCGACCGGGACCGACGACCCAAACCGAACAAACGTCCCTTCTTCTTTGGAACCGACTGAAATAGAAAAGTGCCAAATTTAAATAATAGAAAAGATGAATTGAACTTTAAAAAAAGAACTTACTGATTCAACGATTTCGTTGATCCGAACCCGAGGCAAGTAGGTCGAACCCGTTGAATCGTCATCCTCGGTTTGAAGCTGAGACACTTCGTCTTCCACCTGAGTGTCGATCAGGGTGACCACATCCCTCACAACACCATCATCAATCTGGCCGGTCTTCTTGTTGGTATACACCCTCTTCATTAGGGGGAGATCATCAACCGGGTCGCCCTCATTTTCTTCCGCCTTGAAAAAAACATAAATTAAACAAACATTAGTAATTAGAAGAAATGCACAAAAAATAAAATTTTAAAACTTAAGTAATAGAATAAAAAGCGAGTAGCTTACCATGCGATCCCCCAGAGTGGCAATAGATTGAACACCCAAGTTATGCTTGAAGACGCCCTTCCCTTTACGGTCGCTCCTGCGGTTGGTGGAGTTGGTGGAAGAAGTTTCTTTCGTCTGATCCTTACTCCAATGCACACCCAACTCCAGCCAGACCGTGGGGTTCATCGACTTTGGGACCTTTTAATAAAAAAAATTGTTAAATAAATAAAAAATATTTTATTAAATTAAAAAATTGTTTAATAAATAAAAAACAACCTTGTTTATTTCCCACTTCTTCTTCCACTCGTGGATCTGCTTCCCATAGTTGTCCATAACTTTATGGACGAAGTGGTGATAGATATACAACGTATCATCGGCATTCCAGTTGAATTCTTGCTGAAAATAAAACACAATTAGTAGAAATTTATATTAAAAAATTAAAAATATAAGTAAAAAATTAGAATACTTACCGCAAACTGTTGAAACTACAGATGCTGCTTGTCGGTAGGGAAGTCAGTGAAAGTCGGATGTCCCTTGTCGAGGGCCGAGTACATCATACGGTTGATCCAAGCGCTGATCCCGTTCCCGGATCGGTTGAACCTAATAAAAAGAACAAATTATTAATAATGAATCAAATTTTAATGAAAAAAATACGTTTAATTACCATGTTTGACCCCGTCCATGTGGATACGGAGTGAGATAGGGAAGATTGTCACGACCGGGCTGTTGAACAAACTCCGCAACCCTCATCACTCCCGGAGGACCCGGAGGAGCAGGAGCAGGAGCGGGTGCGGGTGCAGCAACGGGAGGGGGAGGAGCAGGAGCGGGAAATGGAGAGGAAGATGTCTGGTTGGAGCTGTGGGGCGATGCGGAATCCTGAATGTGGCTGGATGAACCCCAAGAGTGGCTCCCCGTACCACCACGACTACGACGCTGTCGAGACCGGGTTTCATCATCATAAGACCTGTAAATTAAAAAATATATTTAAAAATTAGTTCTAATAAATTTAAATTTTAAAAAATCAATAAATAGTTTTTAATCACAAAAATATAAATAGTTTTAATAATTACAAAAGTAGTTTTAATATATAAAAAATAGTTTAATAATTACAAAAATAGTTTTAATATATAAAAAATAGTTTAATAATTACAAAAAATAGTTTTAATATATAAAAAATAGTTTAATAATTACAAAAATAGTTATAATATATAAAAAATAGTTTAATAATTAAAAAAATAGTTTTAATATGTAAAAAATAGTTTAATAATTACAAAAAATATATTTAATATATAAAAAATAGTTTAATAATTACAAAAATAGTTTTAATATATAAAAAATTGTTTAATAATTAAAAAATAGTTTTGATATACAAAAAACGTTTTCATATTATATATAAATAATTATCAATTAGATTTATATAACCACAAAATTAATAAAAACTTAAAAAAAATTCCAATCCTCACAAATAATCACAATCCTCACAAAAAAAACCATAATCAGACTATCACTACACAATCACACCATTCGACCTAGCAAAAATCTATAAAAATCACCCTAACACCATAATCAAACTCGATTTTCGAATCTAAGAGAGAGGGATAGTGTCCTTACATGATTTGGGAATGGAATTGAGGAGAAACGGACTTGAATCGTCGGAAATCGTCGAAGGAGGAGAGGGAGAGGCGGAGTTCGCGAGGAAGAGGAAGAGAGAAACGGGGAAGAAAGGTCTCGGTCGACCTAATAAAATGAGGTGTCCGACGGAAAATACCCGTCGGAATTTCCTCGGAAAAATTAACTACATCCGTCGGAATTTCCTCGGAAATCATTAATTCAATTTTCGCGAAATATTTGGCGGCTTTGTTTACCCGGTTAAATGAAAATATTCCGGGGAATCATGTTTCCTCGGAATACCCTCGGTAATTACCGAGGCAATTCCGAGGAAACAGGGTTTGGGGTTTCAAAACATCGATTTTTTTTGCCGTATTTCATTTCTTATACAAATGTAATGCATACCATTGAGGATTCTTTATATAGATGATCATAAACCACGAAATAACAAAATTTCAAAAATAATGGTAAGTATTCCCTTTAACGTTTATTAAAGTGTATAAGTGTTTCTCTTATGTCGTGTGGTTTTCGTTCATGCAATCGTAAAAGTGTTTGTTATCGTGTAAAACACCAAAGTTTGACTTCATAATCTGGTTAAGACACTTAATGAAGGTGATATACGTGTTATTCAATCCGCAAAACGTTGTTTTCGGTTTAAAACCCCTAGTTCCTCGGAATTTCCTCAGAATATTCCGAGGGAATTCCGAGGAAATACTGAAAACCAGTACCTTCCTCGGAATTTCCTCGGAATATTCTGAGGAAATTCCGAGGAACCAGGGATTTTAAACCGAAAACCATTACCTTCCTCGGAATGTCCTCGGAATATTCCGAGGGATTTCCGAGGAAAAATACTTTATAATCAAATCCCTAAATCGAGAATGTAAATACCGAGGAAATTCCGAGGAAAACCTAAAGTCCGTCGGAATTTCCTCGGTATTTCTAAAAAAAAAAAGAAGATGCTAGTCTGTTTCCGAGTCATCATCACCAGATAAATCTGGATCTTGGTGAAACTCTCCAATAACTGGTTCATCCTCTGCGTAAACGACGGCTTCCTCTGCGAAGTCGGTTAAATCGACTACAAGGCCAACTCCATCTACATCTTCTGCTGCACTTAAGTTGCCGGATGTGATTGGTTGTAGTGGGTCTTCCAGCTCAGAACTTCCCTGAACTCGGCCTCTCGGGTTGAGTCTTGTAACAGTAACCCATGGATCATCTCTGTTCCTTACCCGGGGGTACTTGATATAACAAACCTGTAACATTTAAAAAATTATTAGTAAAAGTATAAATTAATACACATGGTGATCAATCATTCCGAATAATTAACATGTACTTACCTGATCGGCCTGAGAAGCAAGAATGAAAGGATCATAATATTGCAGCTTTTGCCTCGAATTTACTGATGTAACACCAAATGCATCTGTTCTCACACCTTGATCTGGAGTGTTGTCGTGCCAATCACAATAGAAAACAGTACAGCGCAATCCAAGCATGCCCAAATACTTGATTTCCATAATCTCATGTATGTCTCCGTAGTATACATCATCTCCTGATGCAGAACAAACACCAGCATCATAAGTCGTACGCGAACGTCTCCTCTTTTCAGTTGTGAATGCATATCCTCGAGTACAAAATCTCGGATATGACTTCACAACATAGTTTGGTCCAACCACCATCTCGCGTATCCAATCGTCAAATGTTTCACCTCTGGCCAAACCAGCAGACACCTATTAATAACACATATATAGGTTATATCAATAAATATGAATTAGTATAAATATGTGATAAATGATATTTTAATTTATTTAAGGCACTCACATAAGTAAACATCCATTCTGCAAATTCTCTCTGCTTCATTTCTTCTAGTTCCTCCTCTGTGGCGTATCTATATTCGAACGCTTTTCTGCCATGAAAATCCTGTACATATGATGACAATAATGTAATTAATTAAGATTTAAATGTCAATTTGTTAAAATAAAAACTTGTAAGATAATAAACTTACCTCTCATATTGAAGAACATCTTCGCAGTTGGTGAGAAAATATGTTTGCAAATGACTTCGCTCCTGCTCAGTAAGTCGACGGTCCTTTGGTTTTCCGCTAAGTCGTCCAACATCTGTGAAAATGTCTGGGACCTTAACATGATATGTTGCCCGTTCGCCTCTATCATCATGCCGGGCAGGTCTTCTGTTTTTGGTCTGAACTTCTGCTGGAAAGTAGTACTCGACAAAGTTTGAAATTTCTTCATTGATCATCTGTGCGACTATAGAACCTTCCACCCTACTTAAATTTTTCACCATCTTCTTCAAATGGAACATATACCGCTCATACAGATACATCCATCTATACTGCACAGGACCACCAAGTTCCAATTCTCTTGCCAGGTGAATAACAAAATGCTCCATAACATCAAAAAATGAGGGAGGAAATAGCTTCTCAAGGTTGCACTGAATCACAGCTATGTTAGTCTTCAAATTTTCGATACCTTCAAGAGTCACTGATCTGGTGCATAAATCGCGGAAGAAAGCACTTATCCCTGCAATTGCTTCATGAACATTTCGTGTTAATAGTTCCTTGAAGGCAAACGGAAGGAGGCGCTGCATCAACACATGACAATCGTGACTTTTCAAGCCAATAAACTTTCCTTCCTTTTATGTCGATACAGTTACGCAAATTAGATGCGTAACCGTCTGGAAACTCCACATCGTTTGAAATCCAATCAAAGAACGCATTTTTTCCCTCTGCATCAAGTCGGTATATGGAAAAAGGAGCCCTACCATTCCCATCAACATGAAGTTCTGAACAAGCACATATATCGACTAAATCCAGTCTTGACTTCAAATTATCCTTTTTTTTACCTTGAACGTTAAGGATCGTGTTCATGAGATTGTCAAAAAAGTTCTTCTCAATATGCATGACATCTAAATTATGCCTTAGCAGATGATCCTCCCAGTATGGCAGATCCCAGAAAATACTTTTTTTGTGCCAGTTATGTAGTTCTCCAACATCATCTACCGGAAAACGCTCATGTCCACCGACGTCTGGCGTCCTTGGTGCACCAAAATCTCTTAGTTGTGTCTTCAAACCTTTCCCACTAACTTCCTCAGGTGGACCATCAAACACCTGCTTGTTCTTCCTAAACAAAATCTTACTCCGATGGTATGGATGATCAGGTGGTAGGAATCGTCTGTGACAGTCAAACCAACACGTTTTTCTTCCGTTCTTTAGTTGGAAAGCATCTGTGTCATGACAATATGGACATGATAGCCTCCCATGTGTTGTCCATCCAGATAACATTGTGAGATTAAGAGATTCAAGAGAGATTTAATTGCTGGAAACCGAGCAAGAACAAGAGAGAGAGATGAGAGAATTCATGAGAGAGAGAAGCAACTAAGAACTCGTTTATTGCTTGCCAAAAGAGTAGCACATACAAAATTATTTAAAGAGCAAATCAGGACACAAGGAGACAAGGAAAAGAATAAACAAAGAGAAGGAAGAGCTGCGAGTGGAGCTTGAAAGGGACAGCTCACCAACGTCTCTCTTCAGCCTGCACAAGCATGTGACCAAGTGGTCCACACCACTCCAACGTTCTTCTTCAGCCTTGCCGAAATCCAGCCATTATTTAATCACCTTGGACTTCTTTAACTTCGATCACATAAGGCACATCAGTTCCTTGGTTCCCAAGTCTGTACGGATTGCCTTGATTCCCAAGGTAGATTCAAATCATCTTTGCTGGCGCCAATGCACTTCCTTTGATCTCTCTTGGTCTTTCATTGCTTCATCTCAACACTCCCCCTCAAGCTTGACCATGTGGAACAAGTCAAGCTTGGAAATCATGAAGCATTCCCTCATTAAAAACTTAGCTAGGTAAAACCTCATGGGACAAAACCCCAGCTAAGGAAAAAGAGTAGAACACTTCATGAAGGGAAGAATCAGTGAGATGAGAGGTCCACGATTCCTAACTTAGGGTGTATGAACTCGCAAACCTTGATGCTAGCAGCTTTGGTGAAAATGTCAGCCAATTGATCTTCACTCCTTGTATAACATGGAAGTATGATCCTTTGCTCCACTGCCTGCCTGACCTTGTGGCAGTCCACCTCAATGTGTTTAGTCCTCTCATGGAAGACACTGTTGGATGCTATGTGTATTGATTCTTGATTATCACAGTGCATGGTGATAGGAGATGATATCTCTATGCCCAAGTCATTGCGAGATTAAGAGATTCAAGAGAGATTTAATTGCTGGAAACCGAGCAAGAACAAGAGAGAGAGATAAGAGAATTCATGAGAGAGAGAGAAGCAACTAAGAACTCGTTTATTGCTTGCCAAAAGAGTAGCACATACAACATTATTTAAAGAGCAAATCAGGACACAAGGAGACAAGGAAAAGAATAAACAAAGAGAAGGAAGAGCTGCGAGTGGAGCTTGAAAGGGACAGCTCGCCAACGTCTCTCTTCAGCCTGCACAAGCATGTGACCAAGTGGTCCACACCACTCCAACGTTCTTCTTCAGCCTTGCCGACATCCAGCCATTATTTAATCACCTTGGACTTCTTTAACTTCGATCACATAAGGCACATCAGTTCCTTAGTTCCCAAGTCTGTACGGATTGCCTTGATTCCCAAGGTAGATTCAAATCATCTTTGCTGGCGCCAATGCACTTCCTTTGATCTCACTTGGTCTTTCATTGCTTCATCTCAACACTCCCCCTCAAGCTTGACCATGTGGAACAAGTCAAGCTTGGAAATCATGAAGCATTCCCTCATTAAAAACTTAGCTAGGTAAAACCTCATGGGACAAAACCCCAGCTAAGGAAAAAGAGTAGAACACTTCATGAAGGGAAGAATCAGTGAGATGAGAGGTCCACGATTCCTAACTTAGGGTGTATGAACTCGCAAACCTTGATGCTAGCAGCTTTGGTGAAAATGTCAGCCAATTGATCTTCACTCCTTGTATAACATGGAAGTATGATCCTTTGCTCCACTGCCTGCCTGACCTTGTGGCAGTCCACCTCAATGTGTTTAGTCCTCTCATGGAAGACACTGTTGGATGCTATGTGTATTGCTGCTTGATTATCACAGTGCATGGTGATAGGAGATGATGTCTCTATGCCCAAGTCATTGTGAGATTAAGAGATTCAAGAGAGATTTAATTGCTGGAAACTGAGCAAGAACAAGAGAGAGATAAGAGAATTCATGAGAGAGAGAGAAGCAACTAAGAACTCGTTTATTGCTTGCCAAAAGAGTAGCACATACAACATTATTTAAAGAGCAAATCAGGCCACAAGGAGACAAGGAAAAGAATAAACAAAGAGAAGGAAGAGCTGCGAGTGGAGCTTGAAAGGGACAGCTCGCCAACGTCTCTCTTCAGCCTGCACAAGCATGTGACCAAGTGGTCCACACCACTCCAACGTTCTTCTTCAGCCTTGCCGACATCCAGCCATTATTTAATCACCTTGGACTTCTTTAACTTCGATCACATAAGGCACATCAGTTCCTTGGTTCCCAAGTCTGTACGGATTGCCTTGATTCCCAAGGTAGATTCAAATCATCTTTGCTGGCGCCAATGCACTTCCTTTGATCTCTCTTGGTCTTTCATTGCTTCATCTCAACACTCCCCCTCAAGCTTGACCATGTGGAACAAGTCAAGCTTGGAAATCATGAAGCATTCCCTCATTAAAAACTTAGCTAGGTAAAACCTCATGGGACAAAACCCCAGCTAAGGAAAAAGAGTAGAACACTTCATGAAGGGAAGAATAAGTGAGATGAGAGGTCCACGAGTCCTAACTTAGGGTGTATGAACTCGCAAACCTTGATGCTAGCAGCTTTGGTGAAAATGTCAGCCAATTGATCTTCACTCCTTGTATAACATGGAAGTATGATCCTTTGCTCCACTGCCTGCCTGACCTTGTGGCAGTCCACCTCAATGTGTTTAATCCTCTCATGGAAGACACTGTTGGATGCTATGTGTATTGCTGCTTGATTATCACAGTGCATGGTGATAGGAGATGATGTCTCTATGCCCAAGTCATGAAGTAGATTTCTGATCCAGATTAGCTCACTGGTCAGCTTCCTCATGGCTCTATATTCAGCTTCTGCACTTGAACATGATACTATCTTTTGCTTCTTGCTCTTCCAAGTAACGAGATTGGCTCCAATGAAGGTGCAATAGCCTGTGGTTGATCTCCTGTCCACTCTATCTCCTGCCCAATCAGCATCACAATACCCAACTATCTCTGTGCTTCTATTGCATCCCATCCATATTCCCTGTCCTGGCGCCTCTCTTAGGTACCTTAGAATCCTTTCAACCATGTTCCAATGGTGCATCTTGGGAGCTTGCATGTGTTGGCTAACTTGGTTGACTGCAAAGCATATATCAGGCCTTGTGATAGTGAGATATATCAGCTTTCCCACCATCCTCCTATAGTGCTTTACATCTCCATATGTCTTGTCTTCAATCTCCCCCTCACGCATCACTTTATATCCATCTTCAAGTGGTGTTTTAGCTGTTCTACCACCAAGGTCACCAGCTTCTTTTAACACATCAAGGGTGTATTTCCTTTGGGACAGGAACAGTCCTTCCTTGGATCTACACATCTCAATCCCTAGGAAATACTTGAGCTCTCCCAAGTCCTTGATGTCAAATGTTGCCTTAAGGAAAGCTTTGGTTGAGTTGATTCCCTCTTTATCACTGCCTGTGATGATGATATCATCCACATAGATGAGAATGACAATGATCCCTTGCTGGCTGGTTAAGGTAAAAAGGGTGTGATCAGCTTCTGATTTCACAAAGCCTCTTCCATTCAGTGTTGAGCTTAGTTTGTGGTACCAGGCTCTTGGGGATTGTTTCAGACCATATATTGCTTTCCTCAGCCTCAACACATTACCAGGTTTGACCATGCTTTCCATACCAGGTGGTGGGCGCATGTATACTTCATCTTCTAGTTCACCTTGTAAGAATGCATTCTTGACATCCATTTGCCAAAGATCCCATTCCAAATTCACAGCCAGAGAGAGCAGGATCCTTATGGTGTGTAACTTTGCTACTGGTGCAAAAGTTTCAAGATAGTCTTCACCATACACTTGAGTGTAGCCTCTTGCTACCAGCCTGGTTTTCTTCCTCTCAGGTTTCCCATTGGCTAAGTACTTTATTGTGAATATCAGCATGCTGGTCACTGCCTTCTTGCCTTTGGGAAGCTCAGCTTCAAACCAGGTTCCATTCTTCTCCATAGCACCCATCTCTTCTCCTACTGATTCTCTCCATTCTTTTATTGCCATAGCCTCATCATATGACTTTGGTATGTACTCCTGATCCAATTATCCAATGAAAGCTTGATGTTCTTGAGGATACTGAGCCAAGGAGCACACTGCTTGTATAGGATGAGCTACTGCCTCTGCATTGAAGTACACCCTTGTGTTCATCTAGTTAGAAGGAGGATACCGGATTCTAGTACTTCTCCTTAGTTGGACTTGGGTAGATTCTGATTCTGTTGGCTCCTAATCATTTATGGATTGTTCATCATCATCCTGCTCCACTGCTGAACCTTCTTGCTGCTCCTCTTGATCATGAGACACTGAACTTGGACCCTCTTGGTGTTTCTGCTGTTCAGTTTGATTCCCCCCCTCAGGAACAAGAGGAGAAGCTGGAGCCGCTTCATCATCAGCATCTGGTGAGTGATGGTCTTGTCCTGTGGGTGGTGTAGGTGCGCTCCTCTCTACTGGTATGCTTATACCAATACTTTCCATGATTCTCCTCAAGTTTGCCGCCCTATCTGAAGCTGATTGAGACAAGTTCTTGACTTCCTCCCAACTCTTCTCATCATGATAGCCTTTATACTCAGCAAACTTCACATCTCTAGAGATAAGAACCCTCCTGGTTTCTGGTGAATAGCACTTATACCCCTTCTAGTTTGGTGAATAACCAATGAACATTGCTCTAGTACTCCTTGGTTCTAGCTTGTTTCTTTGTTGTCCTGGAATCAAGACAAAACACAAGCAACCAAATACCCTAAGGTGATCAATGGAGGGTTTTTGTTTGTTCAATACCTCATGTGGAGACTGGTCTTGTAGGATTTTGGTGGGGATTTTATTGATCAGATAACAAGCTGTCATGAAAGCATCTCCCCAAAACCTCTTTGGCACATTGGTGTGGAACATCATGCTTCTTGCAACCTCCATAAGGTGGCGATTCTTCCTCTCAGCTACACCATTTTGCTGAGGTGTGTATGGGCAGCTGGTTTGGTGAATCACTCCATGTTTGGCCAGATGTTGTTTGAAAGAATGGCTTGTATATTCCCCTCCATTATCTGATCTAAAGATTTTGATCTTGGCATTGTAATGGTTAGTTACATGATTCTGAAAGTTTATAAAAGCTTCTAACACCCTATCTTTAGATTGCAGCAATGTGATCCAGGTATACTTTGATTTTTCATCAATAAAAGTCACAAAATATTTATGCTGTTCTCTAGAGGCACAAGGGGCTGTCCACACATCAGAATGAATCAAATCAAAGCAGTTCTCATAAATAGTACTTGATCTTGTAAAAAAAGATTTGCAATGCTTTCCTAGGATACAAGCTTCACAATCAGACTTAAACAAGATACTAGGCAACATGATGTTCAAAGCTCTAGAATGGGGGTGTCCCAATCTAGCATGCCATAATACATCCTTAGGGAAATCAGAAATAGAATTTAAAGCAACAGATAAATCAGTAGCAAGCTTAGTGTCCTTTTGCAAGTATAAGTCGCCCTTTGTCACACCTTTGCCCAGCAACCTACTAGTCTCAGTATCCTGAAAATAAACCTCATTAGGAGTGAAAATAACATTGCAATTAAATTCATTGGTGGCTCTTTTAACAGATAGCAAATTAGAGGTGAATGTAGGCATATAAAAGGCTTTAGAATCCTTGTTAAATAGTTTAAGATCTCCTAGGAACCTTTGCACCATTAGCTACCATTACATGACCCACGGCTGGAGCAATGTTACTAATCAGTTCTAAGTCACTAATCATATGATGACTAGCACCAGAATCAATCACAAGCGGTTTAGACAGTTTTGAGCATTCTGAAGCATTCAAAGATATACCATCAATGCATGCATTTAGAGAGATACCAAGAGTGTCACCAGAGTTCTCCTTGAGGGCTTTGATAAGTGCATCCATCTCAGACCTCTTGATGAAATCACCATGCGCAGAACTCATGGCTTTGAAGCTGCTTGCTGCTGCGGCCTTCTCTTCAGTGTGTGTGGAGCTGGATGGCTCCATTTCACCAGAGAAGTGAGCTCTTGCATCATTGTGAGGAGTCCTGAACTTCTGAGGCTTGAGATGGGGGTGCAGGATCCAGCATTTGTCTCTTCCATGACCCTTCTTCTTGCAATGATCACAAACCCACACTTTCTTGTCTTCTGCCTTGTAAGACCCCTTGTTTGCAACACCCTCAGCTTGGTTTCCAAGGACAAGCTCGCTTTTTCCTCCAAATAGATCCACTGACCCTTGCTCTCTTTGAATCTGGGCGCACACTTCTTCAAGAGTGAGTAACTTCTCAGCTCTGAGTATGTGCTTAATCAGATCATTGTAGCTTGGATGCAGTGTGAGGAGTAAGGCAAAGACCTTGTCTTGCTCTCTTCTTGCGTTTAGAACACTTGCATCAACAGTAGCTGGCCTTAACATCTCTAGCTCTGCCCATAAGGCTCTAAACTTCCCAAAATGTTTGGTAAAGTCCGAGTCCTCTTGCTGGAGAGAGTTAATGGCTTTCTTCACTTCAAATACTCTACTAAGGTTAGAAATGTTACCATAAACCTTTTGTAGAGTATCCCATAGTTCCTTGGAAGTTTCACAGTAGGAGTAAGCTTCCAAGATTGGTGTATCAAGGCTTCCTTGAATGATAGTCAACACCATGAGATCCTCCTGATCCCATTTGCCATCATCAGCCGCCACCACTTCTTTACCATCCTCTCCTAGGCTGGTTTGTTTAGAGGACTTGCCTTCAGCTACATGAGACCAAAGACCTCTTCCTCCTAAGGCTGTCTTAACTAGCCTTGACCACAGTAGGTAGTTAACTCCAGTAAGAGCAACTGGAACCTTCACTTTCACCTTCCCATTGTCCATATCCATCTCGGATTCAAATCAGTGAGAAAGAGAAAAATTGTTGGTGAGAATAAAAGAGAAACATAGTGAAAATGATTAGATTTGCGGAAGAGTGAGTTTAGAATAGTGAGATCTAGGTCTCAAGAGCTGGAGAGCTCTGATACCATGTGAGATTAAGAGATTCAAGAGAGATTTAATTGCTGGAAACCGAGCAAGAACAAGAGAGAGAGATAAGAGAATTCATGAGAGAGAGAGAAGCAACTAAGAACTCGTTTATTGCTTGCCAAAAGAGTAGCACATACAACATTATTTAAAGAGCAAATCAGGACACAAGGAGACAAGGAAAAGAATAAACAAAGAGAAGGAAGAGCTGCGAGTGGAGCTTGAAAGGGACAGCTCGCCAACGTCTCTCTTCAGCCTGCACAAGCATGTGACCAAGTGGTCCACACCACTCCAACGTTCTTCTTCAGCCTTGCCGACATCCAGCCATTATTTAATCACCTTGGACTTCTTTAACTTCGATCACATAAGGCACATCAGTTCCTTGGTTCCCAAGTCTGTACGGATTGCCTTGATTCCCAAGGTAGATTCAAATCATCTTTGCTGGCGCCAATGCACTTCCTTTGATCTCTCTTGGTCTTTCATTGCTTCATCTCAACACTCCCCCTCAAGCTTGACCATGTGGAACAAGTCAAACTTGGAAATCATGAAGCATTCCCTCATTAAAAACTTAGCTAGGTAAAACCTCATGGGACAAAACCCCAGTTAAGGAAAAAGAGTAGAACACTTCATGAAGGGAAGAATCAGTGAGATGAGAGGTCCACGAGTCCTAACTTAGGGTGTATGAACTCGCAAACCTTGATGCTAGCAGCTTTGGTGAAAATGTCAGCCAATTGATCTTCACTCCTTGTATAACATGGAAGTATGATCCTTTGCTCCACTGCCTGCCTGACCTTGTGGCAGTCCACCTCAATGTGTTTAGTCCTCTCATGGAAGACACTGTTGGATGCTATGTGTATTGCTGCTTGATTATCACAGTGCATGGTGATAAGAGATGATGTCTCTATGCCCAAGTCATGAAGTAGATTTCTGATCCAGATTAGCTCACTGGTCAGCTTCCTCATGGCTCTATATTCAGCTTCTGCACTTGAACATGAAACTATCTTTTGCTTCTTGCTCTTCCAAGTAACGAGATTGGCTCCAATGAAGGTGCAATAGCCTGTGGTTGATCTCCTGTCCACTCTATCTCCTGCCCAATCAGCATCACAATACCCAACTATCTCTGTGCTTCTATTGCATCCCATCCATATTCCCTGTCCTGGCGCCTCTCTTAGGTACCTTAGAATCCTTTCAACCATGTTCCAATGGTGCATCTTGGGAGCTTGCATGTGTTGGCTAACTTGGTTGACTGCAAAGCATATATCAGGCCTTGTGATAGTGAGATATATCAGCTTTCCCACCATCCTCCTATAGTGCTTTACATCTCCATATGTCTTGTCTTCAATCTCCCCCTCACGCATCACTTTATATCCATCTTCAAGTGGTGTTTTAGCTGTTCTACCACCAAGGTCACCAGCTTCTTTTAACACATCAAGGGTGTATTTCCTTTGGGACAGGAACAGTCCTTCCTTGGATCTACACATCTCAATCCCTAGGAAATACTTGAGCTCTCCCAAGTCCTTGATGTCAAATGTTGCCTTAAGGAAAGCTTTGGTTGAGTTGATTCCCTCTTTATCACTGCCTGTGATGATGATATCATCCACATAGATGAGAATGACAATGATCCCTTGCTGGCTGGTTAAGGTAAAAAGGGTGTGATCAGCTTCTGATTTCACAAAGCCTCTTCCATTCAGTGTTGAGCTTAGTTTGTGGTACCAGGCTCTTGGGGATTGTTTCAGACCATATATTGCTTTCCTCAGCCTCAACACATTACCAGGTTTGACCATGCTTTCCATACCAGGTGGTGGGCGCATGTATACTTCATCTTCTAGTTCACCTTGTAAGAATGCATTCTTGACATCCATTTGCCAAAGATCCCATTCCAAATTCACAGCCAGAGAGAGCAGGATCCTTATGGTGTGTAACTTTGCTACTGGTGCAAAAGTTTCAAGATAGTCTTCACCATACACTTGAGTGTAGCCTCTTGCTACCAGCCTGGTTTTCTTCCTCTCAGGTTTCCCATTCGCTAAGTACTTTATTGTGAATATCAGCATGCTGGTCACTGCCTTCTTGCCTTTGGGAAGCTCAGCTTCAAACCAGGTTCCATTCTTCTCCATAGCACCCATCTCTTCTCCTACTGATTCTCTCCATTCTTTTATTGCCATAGCCTCATCATATGACTTTGGTATGTACTCCTGATCCAATTCTCCAATGAAAGCTTGATGTTCTTGAGGATACTGAGCCAAGGAGCACACTGCTTGTATAGGATGAGCTACTGCCTCTGCATTGAAGTACACCCTTGTGTTCATCCAGTTAGAAGGAGGATACCGGATTCTAGTACTTCTCCTTAGTTGGACTTGGGTAGATTCTGATTCTGTTGGCTCCTCATCATTTATGGATTGTTCATCATCATCCTGCTCCACTGCTGAACCTTCTTGCTGCTCTTCTTGATCATGAGACACTGAACATGGACCCTCTTGGTGTTGCTGCTGTTCAGTTTGATTCCCCCCCTCAGGAACAAGAGGAGAAGCTGGAGCCGCCTCATCATCAGCATCTGGTGAGTGATGGTCTTGTCTTGTGGGTGGTGTAGGTGCGCTCCTCTCTACTGGTATGCTTATACCAATACTTTCCATGATTCTCCTCAAGTTTGCCGCCCTATCTGAAGCTGATTGAGACAAGTTCTTGACTTCCTCCCAACTCTTCTCATCATGATAGCCTTTATACTCAACAAACTTCACATCTCTAGAGATAAGAACCCTCCTGGTTTCTGGTGAATAGCACTTATACCCCTTCTGATTTGGTGAATAACCAATGAACATTGCTCTAGTACTCCTTGGTTCTAGCTTGTTTCTTTGTTGTCCTGGAATCAAGACAAAACACAAGCAACCAAATACCCTAAGGTGATCAATGGAGGGTTTTTGTTTGTTCAATACCTCATGTGGAGACTGGTCTTGTAGGATTTTGGTGGGGATTTTATTGATCAGATAACAAGCTGTCATGACAGCATCTCCCGAAAACCTCTTTGGCACACTGGTGTGGAACATCATGCTTCTTGCAACCTCCATAAGGTGGCGATTCTTCCTCTCAGCTACACCATTTTGCTGAGGTGTGTATGGGCAGCTGGTTTGGTGAATCACTCCATGTTTGGCCAGATGTTGTTTGAAAGAATGGCTTGTATATTCCCCTCCATTATCTGATCTAAAGATTTTGATCTTGGCATTGTAATGGTTAGTTACATGATTCTGAAAGTTTATAAAAGCTTCTAACACCCTATCTTTAGATTGCAGCAATGTGATCCAGGTATACTTTGATTTTTCATCAATAAAAGTCACAAAATATTTATGCTGTTCTCTAGAGGCACAAGGGGCTGTCCACACATCAGAATGAATCAAATCAAAGCAGTTCTCATAAATAGTACTTGATCATGTAAAAACAGATTTGCAATGCTTTCCTAGGATACAAGCTTCACAATCAGACTTAAACAAGATACTAGGCAACATGATGTTCAAAGCTCTAGAATGGGGGTGTCCCAATCTAGCATGCCATAATACATCCTTAGGGAAATCAGAAATAAAATTTAAAGCAACAGATAAATCAGTAGCAAGCTTAGTGTCCTTTTGCAAGTATAAGTCGCCCTTTGTCACACCTTTGCCCAGCAACCTACTAGTCTCAGTATCCTGAAAATAAACCTCATTAGGAGTGAAAATAACATTGCAATTCAAGTCATTGGTGGCTCTTTTAACAAATAGCAAATTAGAGGTGAATGTAGGCATATAAAAGGCTTTAGAATCCTTGTTAAATAGTTTAAGATCTCCTAGGAACCTTTGCACCATTAGCTACCATTACATGACCCACGGCTGGAGCAATGTTACTAATCAGTTCTAAGTCACTAATCATATGATGACTAGCACCAGAATCAATCACAAGCGGTTTAGACAGTTTTGAGCATTCTGAAGCATTCAAAGATATACCATCAATGCATGAATTTAGAGAGATACCAAGAGTGTTACCAGAGTTCTCCTTGAGGGCTTTGATAAGTGCATCCATCTCAGACCTCTTGATGAAATCACCATGCGCAGAACTCATGGCTTTGAAGCTGCTTGCTGCTGCGGCCTTCTCTTCAGTGTGTGTGGAGCTGGATGGCTCCATTTCACCAGAGAAGTGAGCTCTTGCATCATTGTGAGGAGTCCTGAACTTCTGAGGCTTGAGATGGGGGTGCAGGATCCAGCATTTGTCTCTTCCATGACCCTTCTTCTTGCAATGATCACAAACCCACACTTTCTTGTCTTCTGCCTTGTAAGACTCCTTGTTTGCAACACCCTCAGCTTGGTTTCCAAGGACAAGCTCGCTTTTTCCTCCAAATAGATCCACTGACCCTTGCTCTCTTTGAATCTGGGCGCACACTTCTTCAAGAGTGAGTAACTTCTCAGCTCTGAGTATGTGCTTAATCAGATCATTGTAGCTTGGATGCAGTGTGAGGAGTAAGGCAAAGACCTTGTCTTGCTCTCTTCTTGCGTTTAGAACACTTGCATCAACAGTAGCTGGCCTTAACATCTCTAGCTCTGCCCATAAGGCTCTAAACTTCCCAAAATGTTTGGTAAAGTCCGAGTCCTCTTGCTGGAGAGAGTTAATGGCTTTCTTCACTTCAAATACTCTACTAAGGTTAGAAATGTTACCATAAACCTTTTGTAGAGTATCCCATAGTTCCTTGGAAGTTTCACAGTAGGAGTAAGCTTCCAAGATTGGTGTATCAAGGCTTCCTTGAATGATAGTCAACACCATGAGATCCTCCTGATCCCATTTGCCATCATCAGCCGCCACCACTTCTTTACCATCCTCTCCTAGGCTGGTTTGTTTAGAGGACTTGCCTTCTGCTACATGAGACCAAAGACCTCTTCCTCCTAAGGCTGTCTTAACTAGCCTTGACCACAGTAGGTAGTTAACTCCAGTAAGAGCAACTGGAACCTTCACTTTCACCTTCCCATTGTCCATATCCATCTCGGATTCAAATCAGTGAGAAAGAGAAAAATTGTTGGTGAGAATAAAAGAGAAACAGAGTGAAAATGATTAGATTTGCGGAAGAGTGAGTTTAGAATAGTGAGATTTAGGTCTCAAGAGCTGGAGAGCTCTGATACCATGTGAGATTAAGAGATTCAAGAGAGATTTAATTGGTGGAAACCGAGCAAGAACAAGAGAGAGAGATAAGAGAATTCATGAGAGAGAGAGAAGCAACTAAGAACTCGTTTATTGCTTGCCAAAAGAGTAGCACATACAACATTATTTAAAAAGCAAATCAGGACACAAGGAGACAAGGAAAAGAATAAACAAAGAGAAGGAAGAGCTGCTAGTGGAGCTTGAAAGGGACAGCTCGCCAACGTCTCTCTTCAGCCTGCACAAGCATGTGACCAAGTGGTCCACACCACTCCAACGTTCTTCTTCAGCCTTGCCGACATCCAGCCATTATTTAATCACCTTGGACTTCTTTAACTTCGATCACATAAGGCACATCAGTTCCTTGGTTCCCAAGTCTGTACGGATTGCCTTGATTCCCAAGGTAGATTCAAATCATCTTTGCTGGCGCCAATGCACTTCCTTTGATCTCTCTTGGTCTTTCATTGCTTCATCTCAACAAACATACCATATGCTGGAAAATCACTTTTTGTCCACATTAGTACTGCCCGCATTTGAAAGTTCTCTTTACATGAAATATCGTATGTTTCAGCACCTTCAGCCCATAGTTGTTGCAACTCATATATTAATGGCTGAAGAAACAAATCAAGTGATCTCTTAGGATGCTCTGGTCCGGGAACGAGAATGGAGAGAAACAGAAACTCTCGTCGCAAGCACAAGTTTGGGGGTAAGTTGTACGGTGTAACAATGACTGGCCATAGAGAATATTGTCTTCCACTCTTCCCATACGGGCTGAAACCATCAGTACATAATCCAAGGTAGACATTTCTTCTCTCATACGCAAATTCGGGATACTTTGATTGGAAATGCTTCCACGCTTTTGCATCTGAAGGAGTTTAATCTCACCATCTGTTGAGTGCTCCGCATGCCATCTCATTAGTTGCGCTGTGCGTTTCCAAAGATACAACCTCTTCAACCTTTCCGTCAAAGGCAAATACCACATCCTTTTATATGGCACTGGAACTCTTCCACTCGTATCTTTATAACGAGGCTTCCCACAAAATTTGCATGTAATCCGCTGGTCATCCACCCTCCAATAAATCATGCAGTTATCGCTGCATACATCTATTACCTGATAAGATAAACCAACACCAGCTACGAGTTTCTGAACCTTGTAGTATGAACCTGGAGCTACACTATCCTCAGGTAGAATACCTTTAACAAAAAAAGCTATCGCATCCACACAGTCTTCAGCCAAGTTATAATCTGTTTTAATGCCCACCAGTCTTGTAGCAGATGATAAAGTGAACGACCATCTCTGCAACCTTCGTACAATGGTTGCTTTCCAGCATCCAACATATCATAAAATCTCTTAGCTTCTGCATTGGGTAAATCTTCCCCTCTAAAATGATCATTTACCATCTGCTCAGTACCTACACCATAATCTACATCCGTTCTAATTGGTTCTTCTAATCTAACTGCCGGCTGAGGTTCGCTAGTACTACCAAGTTCATAATCAGTTTCCCCGTGATGATACCAAATTTTGTAACTTCGTGTAAACCCACTCAAATATAGATGAGTCCAAACATCCCACTCTTTAATAACCTTTCTATTTTTACAATTAGAGCAAGGACATCTTAACTTACCTGTTTCTGCTTCCGGTTGTCGGTGAACTAACCCCATGAATTCGGTTATACCTCGTTGGTATTCTTCCGTAAGCAATCTCGTGTCCGGATCCAAATGAGGTCGATCGATCCAAAAACGAAAATAATTTGAAGAAGACATGTTTTTTTGAAACCAAATTCGTGATAGTAGGAGGGAAGAAGAAGAAATGGAGTGAATGAAGAGGAAGAGGGGTGGCTGTATTTATAGATGAAATCCTGCTGACATACTGAGGAAATTCCGAGGAAATTCCGAGGAGAACCGACACTTCCTCGGAATTCCCTCGGAATTTTTAAAATCTCCGTCGTTTTTTTCCGACGAACATGGTTTCCTCGGTATTCCCTCGGAATATACCGACGAAATGTGTCTTCCTCGGAATTTCCTCGGAAAATTCCGAGGAAATTCCAAGCAAACCACATTTCTTGGTTTCCTCGGTATTTCCTCGTTTTTTGGTCAGAAAATTCCGAGGAACTCATTTTCCCTCGGTATGTCCCTCAGAATAACGATTTTTTCTTGTAGTGATAGTAGAAACATGCTATAATTGTTTCTTGACATGGGTTCTAGCGAACTGTAACTCAATCCATTAATCATCGGATGTCCGACCACCGACGGCGATTAGATACGGTTGCTCGCAAAAAAAAAAAAAGATATCCATGTTGTCTAGCCACACGTTAAGGTAATCTCAGAATAATGGAGTAGAATCCGCGAACCCTTAGGAAAACTGTGAGATGCAATGTACCACCCGATCACTGATGTGTGGTTAAGAGGCTATACTTTTATAGTAAGCAAATTAATAGAATTGCAAAGAAAAAAGAATGGTAGAAAAACACAACATATTTTGATCAATATGTTCATTGCAGCTTTTCGGTTAACCTAGGTAGCCTCTCTATTCAAACGCTCTGCCTTCTATCTAAACCTTCTCCGCCGTGATTGTATTTCCGGCCGACGCGGTGGGTTTCCACAGCCACCGTCGGTCCGGTAAGCTCCATCTTCACCGGCTTATGACCTCCGGGGGGGGGGGGTAGTGGCTTTCTAAGCCATGCGTCGCCGACTTTAGGCTAAAGATTTGTCGGATTTTCCTTTGAAGACAAACGAGGATGGTTTTCCTTAGTGATTACGGTCTCTGGTTTCTTGAATCTCCGGTGTATTGGATGAGATCTTGGCTAGGTCGATGGATGCTCTCCGACGGGTGGAATTTAGGCAAGGAAGGTGTCGGAGTTGTTGGTGGCTTGGTTTCTTCTCAGATGAGATCTTGAAATTGTTCGATGGACGCTCTTCGAGGAAAGGAGATCAAGCGATGAAGGAGTTGTGCTGTGGTTTCTGTCCCGGTGGAGTCCGGTGAAATCGCCGTCTAGTCTTCTCCGGCATTCTCTCTCTCTAGTGGTGAAAACGGAGAGATCTATGATCAGATTCGGTTCCGGCTCTGTTCCGGTGGAATGCCGATCAGGTATCCGGCTTGTTTGTCAAGATGTGGCGGCCATGTGACGCGTGTTTCTCCTCGTAGGTGGGGATCTCAACACGTGTAGGGGACATGCATTTCCCTCGACATGTGGTTTGTGCCGCCTCTTCGTTATGCGGTGTTAGCCCAAGTGGCTTTAGTCTGCCCTTCTGGTTTGGACTTTATGTTTTTATCTATGTAATGTACTTGAGCTTTGTCCCTTGGGCTGTGACCCATTAAATAAAATAAAATAGATGGCAAAAAAAACTTGTTCTTTGCAATAAACATATTGACATAACACACAAATCAAGAAATTATTGGAAGATAATGTATTGGCCCCGCGTTTGTTGGCCTCTTATCCTAGAGTTCCTTCGTACTGGTCCTGGTCCTTGTGAAATCTACTTGCTAACAGACGAGTTACGTAATTAGATTCCGAGGATCGCGAGGAATCTAAGCTGTGCTTTCAACGTCAACGTTTGTTCACTCATGATGAATCCATGTCTTTACTGAGTATTTTAGAGTTGCTCCACTAAACAAGATTCCTATATACAAAGTTACAATGAGACTCACCTCTCGAGTCAGGTTCCAAGTCTGTCTCGTTTGAAGGAAAAGAAGAAAGCATTCCCCTGACCCTTTCCACAAACACATGTCCTCTTCCAAAGAGAGGCCTTTTGTCCTCAGTTTTAGAATTTCATCCTCAAGTATGAGAAGGGTTTCCACTCTATGTCGTCGACGTCTGCGGTAACCATGTATCACATGTTCCAACATAGCATCAATATGAATACCTATATCAATGCCATCCCTTGGACATGTTAGCTCAAACAACCTCCCCAAAGAAGACCACTCATCAAACCAAAGGTAAACTTGGGCACCCCTACTGCTATCTACTCTCACGAAAGATTTTGCAAGAGTTTTATACTTAAACATCTTTTTCCAGATCCATGAACCAAGTGAGTTTTTTTCGTTTCCAAAATGAACCCTTACGAATCAAATATCGTTTGATCCATCTGACCCACAATTTATATTGTGATAGAATTCGCCATATTAGCTTACGACAGCACACTTTATTTGCTCAAGGCAAAGATCGCAGCCCTAACCCTCCCTCGTCCTTTGGCTTTCAAACAATGTGCCAAGATATCTTTGCTTTTTTTGAACCCATTGCTGGCCCGGACCATAAAAAAGCTGACCATATACTATCAATCTCTTTAATACACTGCTTTGGTAGTCTATAGACTGACATCCATAAAGTAGTGATGCTATGAATCACCGGGTCTAATAACTAGAGATGCTCTGCAAAAGACAGCTGCCGAGCCATCCAGGTTGTGATGTGCTTCTTTGTTCTCCCAACTAGTGTAGAGTAGTCACTTGCTGTCATTCTTTTTTTCAGGAGAGGTAGGCCTATGTATCTCCCCGGAAGAGAACCTGAATCGAAAAGAAACTGTGCGAGAAAGTCCTCTTTGTCTCCCTCTTGTAAACCATAAACAAAGTTGATTTTTCCAATCTTATGTTCAAACTTAACATTCCAGCAAAGTCCCAACCTCCTTATTTTTTAGTCGACTTGTTCACCAGAGATGGAGCTCTGTTCCTCGATTCTTAACTGCTTTTCCTCTATTTGCATAGATCTGCTTGTACAGTTGAATCAATCTGTCTAACCTATATTTCCGTTGTTTTTTTTAGCTACAAACGTTTGTAATATTATTGTACTCCTGATTAGTAATTAATGAATATGTATTTATAAAAAAGTGTGAAATCATATACAAAAGCTCTCTCCACTCTATTTTTTTCTCTGGAAACAACTTTTGCCGGAATCTTTTCGCCACTCCACTGTCGGCGGGTGCATCAGCGCTGAGAGAGGGCTTCACCACATTTCTTTTTTTTCATTGTCGTGCATATATACATGTGCTTTGTCTCCATTTTTGGTTTTTTCTATCTGCCTTTTGGAGGCTTGTCTCTATTAGGCGTGTAGTGGAGTGGTGGATTCGAAGCGGGTTGGGAGAGTAGTAGACTGTTCGATGGCAAGAGCATTTGGATCTCATCGTTCTCTTGGCGAAGATCCTTTCTGAGGTTCTTGGGAAATTTCATAGATCTAAGGTTCTAAAGACTCGGGTTTGAAGATGCTCCAGCATGGCTCGTGGCTGGATTCGGAGGTATACACATGAGTCAGTTTCAGAGGCGTGTCTCAGCCTCTTAATAGGGTTGCAGTCACAGTGGTGCTGCTTGATCAAGGAGGTAAATGAGTTTAACCGTTGTTGAAGATGGTGGAAAGCTGCTCGAGAAGGAGCGGAAGCGACGGCTAGAAGACAACCGTCTCTCATGATTAGTTTTCAGGGTTTTGCTTTCTAAACGGGTTAAATCTGGATTTTTGGTTTTCCTCGGTTTTTTTTTTTACCAAATCAATTGATGTTAATCTAAAATTATTTCCGGTTCAAGGCCGGATTAATATAGTACTTTCTGTCTTTCTAAATAAGTGTCACTTTATTATTTTCACACATATTAAGAAAGTGAATGAAAGATTACTAAGTTTCAATTAATTACACATGTTTAACCAATAGTAGTTGAGATAAATAAATTTATTTAGAAGATCAATACATCTTGCAATTAATTTTAAGCTCAAAGTAAATAAAATTTTCATTTGAATTATAAAGTGATATTTTTTGTATAACATAAAAAATGTTATAATAACACGTAATATAAATATATTAAAGGAATATTAAAAGATGTAATATAAAAGAATATAACATTTTTTTAAATATTCTTCTGTTTTATATTAATGATGATTATTGGTCTGATTGATCCGATCCAGGCTGTAAAAGTTGTACCATTTTAGTTTGAACCGACAGATAAGAACTGTAGAAGATATTTAAGGTAGACAAAACTGTACAGCTTTAAGAGAAACTTTATAAATGGTAAAAGCTATAAGTATTTTATTATAAGAGAGATAAACATAAAGGTAAATTGTTACAAATGAAAATATAAAAAAATCAATAAATTTGAGAACATAGCTGGTTGCATAGTTATTTTTATCTTTGAAGATTATTTAAAAACTAAAGCTGGATATACATTAAAAGATCATGGTTATAAAAGTAACTATGCAACCAGCTATGTTTCAGATTTATTCATTTTTAATATTTTCATTTGTAGCTGGATATACATTAAAAGATCATGGTTATCTTTGAATGAGGTTGGATCACTCATGGTCTACAAAGTGTCGTCGTAGCTTCTTGAATATAATATGGATCTAGTGAATAAATGTTAAGATGCTGCATTGCGGAATTAATTGACTCAACAAATTTGTAGATAAATTTCACTATCATTTATTAGATAGTTTGATTATTTGAAGTACAACTATGTGTTTTCCGGCACTAAGTGCAACGATAAACTTTTTTAAAGTTAAATCATATATAAAACGAAATTAATAAAATATTTATATTTTCTTATTTTTGACTAATATTTAATATAAATTTGATTTAATTAAGGATAAAATTAAGAGAAAAATAATTTTATTTATTTTAAATTATATTTAAGAATATATATATTTATATATAGATGTATATATTTAAAACTAGAATCTTAAATAAAATTTTAATATATTTCTTTTGGTTAAATGTTTTAAATCAACTTGTATAAAATTACTAAAAATTCATAAAAATGTATAGTTATCAAGAATTAAAACTAAAAAAATATTTTAAAAAATTTGCAGATATCTAAAAGAAACTAATAATATTCGATTAAAATTTATAATTTTTTTTAAAATATAGAAAATTTTAGTAATAAAAATTGTATAATTAGAAAAATAAAATAAAATAATATTTCGAAATTTATAATGGCATATTTGAATATATTATCATATTCTAAAAAGTTTACAAAAAAACTTAAATCAACAGTGGAAGTAATATATGAGTTATTGCCATATTTAATAAAGTTTAACAAAAATATATATTAACATTAAATGTGATTGTCCATGTTATATTTAACCATAACCATGTCATCAATTTTTGTAATCATGTCACATTTTTGTAAAAATGATTATAAAGATGACATGTGACCAATCATTTCGCAAATAACGTATAGGGGATATTGTAGTAAGATTTTTTTGGTAGTTTGTTGGGTCTTTTGGTGAAAATTTATTATTTTAAGTAATAAGAATTTGGCAAATATAGTTAATTATTATAAAATTAAAATAAATATTATTAGTTGATAAAATGCATTGAATATATAAAAAATTAGGAGTTTTCATGCGTTATACGCAGAAACTGTTATTTTTATATTTTAATTTTATTGGTTTGGAAAGAAATAAACCATAAATGTATTTTGTAATTTTTTATTTGGTTCAACGCTTTCATTTTGATTTTATTTAAATTTAGTAGAGTTAAGACTAAACTTAAAAAGTATTTAATAATTTATATTATATTATACTTAATAATTATTTATTTTTAATAAGTATCTTATCACCAAGTTTCAAATATGTATATATATATATATATATATATAAGTTCCAATGATATAATATTCATGTACCATGCACATAAATTATAATTTTGAATATAATATTTTTATTTAAAATAAAATTAGTTTAGATTTGATATTATTATTATTCTATAGTTTAACTTCATCAGTTTGGAAAAAACATTAAACATATTCTTTGTAGTTTTGCTTCTTTTGATTTGGTTTAATTAATTTATTATATTTAAATTTTAATACAGTTAATAATCAGATCCACACGCATCGACCTGTCCAGGATCTTCATTAGGATGTCTTTAACCAGACCTAGTGAAATTATAATCTGCCCTCCGGCCGCACTCACTTTGTCGGGACCATTCTAGGTTCCAACCCGGAACATTCCCTTTCCGATCTTCCCTGGACTCACAAAACCATGTGTAGCTACAGTATCGAAAAGTATGTGTGTTTCCACACCACCGATCATTAAGTACCTAGATGACTAGGATCTCGGTTTGATCACACATTTGGAAAACGTCCCATACCATTCTCCAAAGCGTCACACTTGTGTGAACGTCCCTTACCATTCACAAGAGTGTTTATAATATACCTCAATCCTCATCATACTAAGGTACTTAACATCGTGTTTCCAATTCCTCTTGGAATTGGTCCATTCCATTAACTTGATCAAAGGAATCCTACCTTGACTTATACCAAGTCCAAGCTGATCCATCTGATCACAAGCTCACTCGTACTAGCCATGTAGTGTCTTCTTTAAATCAACATGAACACCGCATATGCTCACTTGTTTTGAACGGCCACCAAGGGATAACACTTACCTCCAAGAGAGTGCTGCACGTTTCTTTCAACCTAAGCCACTCTCTGGTCCATGTTACTTCCCTGGTCCAGGTCGTCCATACAAAGATCTTGCATTGCATCCATCTTCCAATCCATGTATTACGTCCAAATAACTAGATAAACTAACCTTTCTGTTTTCAGGGTCTTGTCCTTGGAGAGTGCATCTTGGCAAAGCCGGCTCATCTTGGAACTTCCCCGTTCACAAGCATGAAACCCAATCTTACCTCAACTCTCACTTGGCTCACCACAGCTAACGTTCCAAGTCATCTCAGTTTTCAGAAATAATTTCGGATTGGAACTCAACATCTTTGAGCACTGTCCTTAACACGATCAAGCATGCTCTGGTACCAACTTTTAAGATCCGATCCCGGCCCCTCAGGCCGCGGTCGATGCTCACGTCGCTCGGTCCATACACTGACCGAACCTCTCAAAATTTTTTTCCCTTTATTTAAAACATCGTCCATAGGCGAGGACTAACTCAGATCTTAACTCAACACTACCTTAGTCATTTACTAGCCTAGATCAATTCATCACATACGCAGCGGAAAACAACTATCATCCATTTGTCTAAACCAATCTAACACTTGTCGGGTCGAATCACCTCAGCTAATGGTTAGTATACTCAACTACCAGCTAGCTCCAAGGTTGGTTCTGAACCCAAACCAAGTCATACAAATCCGAGGTTCCATTTCCCTAAACCATTCTATCTAGATGTAAGCAACATTGCTAGATCATACCTTTGCCACTTCCACGGAGCTTTTTAGCTCTTTGTCTCAGCTGACTTAGCTTGCTTATACCTGCATAAACTCTTCCCTTGGGTACTTAGTCATTCAACCAACCATCCCCACAGACCAAATAACCTTTGGGAAGTCTTGAATAGTAATTGATATGCATTTGGCTCATCTCAGCCCATGCATCATCCAAAATCCTTACGCTTTGTAGGATATAATACCAAGTCCTCTCATGGACTATAATATCAAGTCCTCTCATGGACTATAATATCAAGTCCTCTCATGGACTAATAATGTCAAGTCCTCTCATGGACTAATAATGCCCATCAGATCGTAATTCATTCAACCAACCACCCCACATGACTAAGAACTGATGAGTCTTCACACTTATCAGACCGGCCAAGGAACCATGCCTCAATGGACCCGATCAGTCTTGCTCTAACAACTGGTGCATCCTTTGATCAATCAGAGCAGACACCTTGATCCATCATCCAAGGATCAGGTAGTCCAGCTTGCCCAAGATCAGATTACACACAGCCTTCCTTGACAATACACCCAAGCTCAGTACTTATGGTCCACGCCACCAAGTACTAGATATACTCTTCTTCATGGCTCTCAGCCAATGCTTTGCACATTGCTTACCAACACCAAGGTTGATAACTAACATTCCTTATGATCAATATCATAATGGACAATACATCACAGCACACAAGCATATGATCAGATAACCTAACAAAAGGATCTGACATCAATATACTCTCAGGTGCAATTTCGACCTCAAGCAAACCAGATCATATAGATCTCGACAATGATCGGTCCGGCCAAAGCCATGAACTATCATCACTTCTTTGATCCGGCCAAGGCCTAGGATCAGTGCCTCCATATCTGAAACATCAACATCTAATACCACAACAAGAATAGATGAAGAATAATCATTAAACAGAGGAAGGTGCAACTGCAGGAACAGATTGGCCCATACGGCTATGTCCGATGGTCCGCAGTCCACACCTGTTACCTTATCAAGGGCGATCATGCTCCTCCACAGCACGTCTCTATCAGGTCTTATCACATACCTCCAGTATTGATAAGATCCATTCATGGGTCGCACCCATCATCCTTTCCATGGAACTTCCATGAAGCCAGTTTCTGCACTGCATCCGCCTTCAAGGCTGTTCATGCCATTGAGAGTGGAGTCCGACCTTCTCTCTTCTCTCCTGGCCATTTGCGTGTGATCTCAATACATAGAGGAAGCCTAGGACGTGATATTCCATGATCAAACAGCATCAAAGGGTCGTTCACAACTTCCCCTTTGATTGCCCATAAAACTGCCTCTTTGCTGCCTTCACACCAATCTCGGTATTGGATTGTTCACTCCGACCATACCTTACTTTTTCTCTGTTTTTCTTTGTGTCTCTTTCTAGTATCCATTATCTTGATCTCACAGCCAAACTACCACCAGAATCGTCCAAGGACCACCACGGATCAGATCAGAAACCGTCGGTTCTCTCTCTTTTTCTCTCTATGAATTCTTCCAGAGTTTTGCCTTCTGTCTCCCCCTCCCCCCTTTTCATGGACGACCAGAGGCCAATTATAAGGAGAAACTGATGATTAACTTCCCCCATAACCGCCTGGGCGAGCAGTTACCAAAAAGTAACCAAAAAGGGTGGTTTTCCCTTTCTTCCCTAAACCGTCGCCCATAACTGTTCTTGGGCGGTGTGGGAACCGAAATTCACACCGTCGATTTTAATGAATAATAAAGAAGGAAAGAAATGAAAATCCTACTTTCCTTGAGGTCCGGATTCTCTGCGAGAGCCGAGAACAAGTGACCAAATAAATGCGGAAAAGGGTGTTAAGAGTTGGGACTGGACCTTAAGAAAGGCTGCCTACGTACCCCTTTCGAGGATCAAGTCGGCCGTAGTTCAGGTAGAAAGAATTGAACAAGAGATCGAACCGCCTGGGCGAGTTCGTCTAGTACGAGCGTGGGTCATAGAAACAGGCATGTCGAGAATAATTCCTAGGGTTTCTAAGTGTCGAGCCCTAGAGTAAAAGAATTGCCCGATCCTTCCGAGAGGAACAGAGATCTGCGAACAAGATAAAAATAGAACAAGAGGCGGCCAGAAGTTCTAGGTCCGGCCTTGCTAGTCTAACCGCCTAAATTCTAAGTTCTCTATGCTAACGGGAGTTCTCTAGGTCTCAAATCTCGGATCCCTCTCTCTTCTGCTCCAGTCTTCCTTATATAGTCGCTTTAGGTCGGTGGCCCGTTTACCCTTTCTTCTTTGGGCCCAAGTTTATATCCTTTTGGGAATATTCCATTTTCCGTCCATCTTCATAGTTATCCTCGAGTCTTTCACGTTTATCTTCGGAAAATTAACATTTATCCTACTTTCACGAGTTAGGATAAACTGTCATAGCTCCTATTGGGCTTGGATCTTCAAAATCGTAGATTGGCCTTCAGACACGTTCAGGTCCTTGCGGGCCGTTTCTAGGCCTTCCGAGCTTTTCTACGATTTTCTCAGTCTTAGTCTTAAAACTTCGGAAATAACTCCGAACGAGACGAAACGAGAAGTATAGGGTCCAAAAGCCGGATAACGCAACTATACGGAGGACGCAGGAGTCGAAACGAGTCGGACTGACCGGGATCGGATCGTCCTTGCCCGTGGACGAGACGACCTCGGTGCGGGTCATCCTCGTCCGTGGGCGAGGTGGCCTCGGCGCGGTTTGTCCTTGCCCGTGGGTGAGGCGGCCTCGGTACGGGCGGTCCTCGCCCGTGGGCGAGGCGAAATTGGTGCGGGCCGTCCTTGCCCGTGGGGGAGGCGACCTCGGTGCGGGTCGTCCTCGCCCGTGGGCGAGGCGACCTCGGTGCGGGCCATCCTCGCCCTTGTGCGAGGCAACCTCGGTGCAGGCCGTCCTCGCCCGTGGGCGAGGCAACCTCGGTGCGGGCCGTCCTCGCCTGTGGGCGAGGCAACCTCGGTGCAGGCCGTCCTTGCCCGTGGGCGAGGCGGCCTCGGTGCAGGCTGTCCTCGCCCGTGGGCGAGGCGACCCCGGTGCGGTCCGTCCTTGCCCGTGGGCGAGTCGGCCACGGCACGGGTCGTCCTTGCCCGTGGGCAAGGTGGCCTCGGCACGGTCCATCCTCGCCCGTGGGCGAGGTGGCCTTGGCACGGACCGTCCTAGCCCGTGGATGAGGCGACCTTGGTGCAGGCCGTCCTCGCCTGTGGGCGAGGTGGCTTTGGCACGGATCGTCCTCGCCTAGGGCGAGGCGGATTGGTCTGGATAGCCTGGCATTCGGGTCTCGGTCCGTCTTCTTTTCGTACCAATCTTTCCAGAGACCCTCGTCCAAGGATACTTGTATTCTTCCGATCTTTCTCTCGAGAAGTATTTTGTGAAGAATTCGAAGAGATGATAATCTCAGCCGTTGATTTCGAGATAACTGTGTTCAACCCAAACAGTTAGCCCCCCAGCCTGCAAGACTCGGAGACGATTTTGCGGGCGAGTGAAGTGTTTTTAATCAAAATCTTCGGTTAAGAGTATGTTTTCTCCTAGATTGTATTTGGAGATTATTTTATTGCGAAAATCCACGTCACCCATCATATCCTTATAAGTAGTAGCCTCTCATTCCTCATTCTCTACACAACTCATTCCCTCAAACTTTTCTCTCTTTTATTTAAGCAAGAATGTCTTCCCCCCAAAACGAGAAGAAAGACTCCGACGTCGAGATGGGTGAGGCCAACCCGGTCCTGCCGGTCCCGGCTACTCATGAAGCCACCCCGTCCTATG